>JAAAKG020121079.1:0-38229 GCA_010014905.2 Druon quercuslanigerum
TGAAGTGAAAAAAATCAAAATATTTTGATCAGAGAAAAAAACAGTTTTTCGTAAATAATTCGAAAAATAAAAAAGTTGCAACTTTTTTTATGAAGAGAAAAAGATGCGAAATTGAATTTCCACCCAGAATATATATTTAAAATATTAAAATTCAAGACTTTATTTTCAGGAGCTCAGGGGCCTCCCCACTCCAGCAAAATAATTCTATATATCCTTTTTGCATCCGACGCCTCAATTGAGCCGTTGTGAAAAAAGTACCAATTTCCCATAAGACGCCATAAGCAGTTAATTGGTTTAGACTGCGAACCTACGATCTAGATACCAAAACGCAATTTTAAAAAATCCAATTAAAAAACTATAAGGAATTTAGCCGTTTCGCTTGCGGGATATTAACTGTATATAAAAAATGTTCCAGGATATAACAAAAATATGTATTTCGAAAAAAATGCCAGTTAGCAGGTTTGGACTGCGGATCCTTCAATTATTAGTCCATACTTTTTCTTTCAATTTGGGTATAGTATATCAAATAGAAATGTATTTTTCCTCATGATTTTTTATATTGGTCTAACGCTTCGACTAAAATCTTTGAAATCAAAATATATTCTTTTTCTACATAAACTATCTCATAAATATTCAAAAAACACATCTCGAACCTTTTTCTAAATAAAACTCATGAAAGTTTCAAATGGAACATATGACCCCCGATTTTCGAGGATTAAAAGATTAAAACAATTTTGCTTTCCTAGCTCTACTTCGAATGTCTGCAAATTGAATCCTTCTGTTCGACAGAACATGGATTTAGAAGTTTTAAATTTTAAAGGATTTCTGGAATGAGTGGGACTGGATTACGCAGGGTGGTCCAGTGGGCTTCATAGAAATTTGGATTCCTTAAAATTCTGTTTTAAATTTGGTTATTAAAATTTTTAAATTCCCGCCACGTAAATTCATTACACAATTTAAAAAATGCTGATTATTTTATGAGGAACTAGTCAATTTAATTTTCTCGAAAGGCTTTACGGATTTTTCTTGCAATTTTTTTCATAAATATTTGATATTATTAGTCGACTATGAAATATAATAAAACAACTTCCAATTTTTGTATAAGTTCTCAATCAGAATTTCTCTTTACTAAGGAGGATTGCCTATAAGATTATTTATACTATTAAAGTGATTTGAAATTAAGCTGACTTTTGTCAGGGGTAAAAAACACTTTACAAATAATTAATCTTTACTAATTATTATTTATAACAGATAATTAACAAACTACTACTTTATGTAATTACGATTTGAATGTGTACGTTAAAGAGGAACTTAAATCTTAATTTATTTTCTTCGTCTTTACATTTTACTAAATTTGAAGTCGAATTTAAGATACGATTACATGTAAATATATCAAAAAACTCTTATGGTGCCTTTTTTATCAAATAAACAAAATAAGCAGTGCCGGATTTACACACGAGGAAAGAAAGGCCATAACATAGCGCGTCATTTTTTCCGAGGTCGCACAGCAGCTTATCATTTCTTGTATTATCATAGAAAACGTCTGTTTTCACTTCTATTATCTACTTTTTTGCTTACCAACTTTGCAATCAAAAAAAAATTGTAATGAATATTAAAAAAGGTCTCTTTTTACTTGCATGGTCTTTTTTTTAGTTTGCGAACTCTACAATCGAAAAATCTAGTAATGAAAATTGAGAGATGACGGCATATTTTTGAGGGTTGAGATCTAAAAAATATATCGTTTTAGAACATACTCGCTCATCCATCCCTGGCTTCTAACTAAATAAAAGAAACTATTAAAGGGTCCGCGGTCTAAACCTGTTAACTGACTTTTTTTCGAAAGTGTGTGCAGTTAAGTGTATAAATATTTCAAGTTTTTTGTAGACATTTTCACGTCTCGATTACTAACACTCAGCAAATTTTTGCAATAAACTATTTTAAATTTTTGCAAGCACATTTATGTTCTGCTTGCGATTCCAAACATTTTAAAACATAAAACTTGCCCGTAGCTTAAAAAACAACGCAGAAATATGCGAGCCCGGGAAAAACAATAGACCACCAGTGTTAGATCACTGAATATAACAGGTTTAGACCGCTGGACCACTTGTCGATAAAATATGAATAGCTTTAAATTGTCATATAACGTTCAATTTTGATTAAAATTTTATAAAACTAACGTGTAATATTTTTTTGCTAGTAAATGAAAAAAAATATTTTACATTTTTAAAAAATATTGAAAATTGTAAAAATAAAAACATTTTCCTTCGTTATGTAAAATTTCTGAAATGTCAGTTAACAGTTTAAGACCGCGGAGCCTTTAGTTATTAATTATTAGCACTCACCTGCAAGGATTTTGGGCGAAGTCACCTTCGGCGTCGCTCATGCAATGGTAAAGCATACACTGGGCGCAAGAGAGACAGGAAACTGTGGCAATTCCGCGTTTGATCGAATCAGGAGCATATTCGCAGGATCCTCTGGGATTATGCTGTTCAGAATACAGCTCTTGGCAATGTTTACACCGAAAGCGGATATTGCGTTTGGTGGTGTTTTTCGTCGGCTGCGAGTCGATGATGTCCGGCTTCTTGAGAGAGCTGGCCGAATTTCGCCTGTCCAACCGATCTACTTTATGATCGTCGAAAGCAGGATACAAATACTCGTGATTGAGCGTTGTAAGTTGTACGTATGGATAATTATCAGACGTTGTATCCTGTGCTGATTCTAGGGGATGATGTGACAGGGGCACTTTTACAGATGGTCCGCTAATGTAGTGTATAGGTCTGTGCGGATCAGGAAGATCTGAACACTGAGAATGATAAGTCGGCCTTCGTACTATTCCACATGATGCGTCTGACGTCTGCCGTTGATCATTTGGATCCACTGGCAAATTTAGCGTCTGCAAACACCCAAATGAGTGCAAAAAATTAAAAATCTCCATTAGTTATTTTAAGGACATGAGAATGACAACGGGATAAGAAACCTTTTTTTGATATTCAGTTTTAAGCGATTTCAAGTAATTCAGGACAATATTTTTCAACACATGTCAGGATTTCGTAAAAACCAGCTCTCCTATTCAATGAAAAAACACAATTTTAAAATATGAGAATGTTATTCCGCCTTCAACACAGAACATTTTTTTACAAATTTTCACCAATCTGAAACGTGTTAAATAATGCGATATACTTCTAGAATTTTGAGTAAATTTTCTATCCAGTAGTATAAAAATAATTTTTTTAGTTCTTATTGAGTTTTGTGAAAAAGACTAAGTTTTAAAATGTATATGACCTAATCCATTTCAAATCAGGCAAGTTCTACACTTGAAGTCGCAAAATATCTCGGACACAAAATATGTTGTTTTTTAGAAGAAAATTGGCGGTACGTATATTTGCGATTAGTGAACAAAAATTTCAAGAAATTATGCTTTTCTAATGTTTTGCTTCATTAAAAAAAAAACATTTTTTCTTCAAAATTATATAAATTTGGATCCAACGTTCTGGTAGAGTTTATCGTCTTCTTTCGGATTGCACGGCAAAATTGATAAAATATTCCAAATTAACAAAATGGCGGAGGTTTTTCTAAGAATATTACAAGTCAATTTTTTAAAAAAATCCACACTCATATTTCTTATTTAATTTTGTACGCTCATAATGAATATATGTTGAGTGTTTTATGCGGACTAAATAAAGTTTGAGGCCAGGAGATTTTTTCCCATAAAATCAAATTTCCGTATTTTTCTTGCTTACAACAGATACGAGAAAATGTTAAGAAAATAGTTTGCATAGTTAAAAAAGTTATACAAAAAATCTCGCTACTCATTTATGATATCTTGTAGCTACCTCCTCCGAAAAAATCTGTTATTAACATATCTGTTGTTGTAAGCAAGAAAAATACGAAAATTCACAAGATATTTTCCTTATGCTAGTACAAATTCAACAAAAAATATAAGTTAAATACCTCAATTAGGTCTCAGGTTATATATTTTTTAAGAAAAAATTGTTTTTTTTTTTTTTTTTTTTTTTTTTTTTTTTTTTTTTTGACGAAGCAAAAGATTTATATGCGCATAACTTCGTGAACATTTTTTTTTTCACAAATCGCAAAAATACAAATAGCCTAATTTTAACTAAAATCGAGAGATTCTGCGGCTTTAAGTGTAGAACCTGCCGGATTTGAAATGGATTTGGTCATATGGAAAAATGGATTAGGGCCATTTTGTTTTTCCTCCTCCCAGACAGCAAAAATGTTTCTTTAACGTAACGTTCTTGGGAAACACATCCTTCTATAAATTTATCAGACTTTTCTATTTGAAACCCTATCGAAGAATTTTCCTTTCTGTTAATCCTGTAAAATTTCATTTTAAATAAAGTTTTCCAGCTGTAAACATTAAAAGTCAACTCTGCTTCAAATCCATTAATTTTCAGTTTAAAACAATTGAATAATTCTAATTATAAATCTTTTAGGCTAAAACAATTTAAAAAAATCAGTTAATATCAGATAAAATGTAACTGCACATCGAAAATATAACAATTGAAGGAATTGCGAATTTCCAAATAAAATAATATTTCAAATTGAAAATATTCCAAATATAAAGATTTTAAACTTAGAAACATTTTAAATGGAAAAATGTTAAGCTCAAGATAGCTCAGGAATTTAAAAATGTACTAAAAATTATGTAATTTGGAATGAAAAATGATTCAAAAGTATCAACAGTAATTTTGAAATGACTAACTGAATGCCTTAAGAAAAAGAAAGAAGAAAATTTCGAATTAAAAGCCTTGATTGATATGATAATAATTAAACAATGTTGACTCAAACGCTTTCCAAAGTTTAAGCAAATTATTATCATTATTTTTTTAAATATAGAAATTTATTTTCACGCACCATAAACACATCGTCTTCCACAACGCCTGTTTGGTCATCGTTTAATGTCGATTCAGCCAGACCTGTAAAAATTCAACTCATTAATACTTCAAAGAAAACATAAAAGATTTAAGTATAATAACGATTATTTGTTTATTGAGACAGCTTTTATTTTCATTTATGGGTAACGACTATCGAACTTACCAGGTACATTTCCGAAGCGAAATATAGCAATGCACAGTATAAACAGACAATTTAATATTAAAATTTGAATTTTTAATTGTCCACAAGATGATTGATATGATACTGAATGTAAATTCATAATAGCTTCATAATTACACAAATTTTCCCTTTTATTAATCCAGAATTATTCTCATTAGTTTGCAATAACATATAAGACAATTGAAAGCGACATTCTAATAAATATTGAAGATTAGACATTGTATGAAGAAAAACAGTTTTTAATTTCTCATTATTTTCTAGAAATATGATTTCCATAATTAATGTAATAATATAAAGCAATTTAGTTAAAGTAATTATTGAACCATGCAAAATTTGAAAACATCTAAACAATGTACTTAATGATTTTGACACCTATTAAATATTTCAAAAATAAATAGGCAAGTACTAAACAGAAATTTGGGGTCCCTTTCTGATTATTCATCCTGTTTGAAAATTGAGTTGCAGTTATAAATGCAGTAGAATGAATCACCTTCTTAATTGGATAATTGTTATTTTGTGGAATGCAACGTGTTCTAGGAAATTGATTTGATAGACCCATTAAAAAAAGTTTAATAGTTAAAATAAGGGATTTTATAATAAAAATTATATTATTTAAAATCAGAGAGTTTAACTATTTATTGCAGGCTAATTATTTAAATTCAAAGATTAAAATAAATTTCAGTTTCTTCAGACAAATATGTTTAAAAAGTCATATTTATACGAAAATCTTTTTCCAAGAATTCAAGAAGTAAAAAAATCTGTCATTAAATACTTTTCGTGAAATTTTCTCGGTGAAAATTAGAAAATAAAAGCCGCTCGTCTTTTCTAAGAAATGATTGTGGTAGTAATAGCGAGATATCCCTTATTGCTCTTTCTTCTTACACTTTTTTTTATATAGATATATTTTCAAGGATTCCTCATAGTAGTCTACTGTATAGTATGTCACATATTCTCACGAAACTATACACTGAAGTTATTCAACCTTTAATAGTACTAAAAAAAGTAATTTCTCGCTTATATAAGATTTTTTAATCATTAATTTAAAATAAATGAAATGAAAAATTGTCTTTGTCGACGAAATAAAAATGGTTGACCGAGACCACGAAATTAAAAAGAACACCGCACCACTTGGATTGACAAGAAAAATATCTGTGGATTTCTTCAAATATCTTTTATTTTGCAAAATGAATCGAATTTCAAAATATTAGCCAGATCTCAAAGAGTAAATAGAATGGTATGGGTTGTTACGAAATTTCAATATATTAGAAGGATTTCAATAGGTTTCAATAATTACATCAGATTCAAATAATTTTACGGGACTTTAAGGTAATTTGTGGTATACATGTTACGGTCCAAGCCTGGTGAGCGTTCCATCCTAGAATCGACGCAGTTGGTCAAACACTCTTTGGTCCAAGCCCGAAATAATATAATGATTTTCTAATTCTGATTTGAATTATTACTGAATTTAATTCAACGTATGAAAATTATTGAATGTACTCAGCAGATCATGATCAACGTCTACGTAAGACATTTGCCCATTCCTATTGAAACGATAATACATTTATAAAATCAAGAAAGTCAGGAAACCAAAGTTTCTACTTATGTTTTAAATCTTAACATCAAACTGAAATAAACACTACATTATTCTAAGAAAATTAAATCTATATTTATGCATACAATTTTTTTTCGAAGTTGTAAACAATTAGAGAACAAAAGTTCTATCTTCTCTATTTGAGATAATGAAGTACTTTCTCCCTATATTTTTGATTAATTGTTTATAAAAATGTATCAAACAAATTCCTAACAAGACCATTTTCCAATATAAATATTTTGTTTGTTCAATAACAAAAAAATCAAGTGCTAGTATATTGCCAATGGTCTTTTTCTGTTTGAAAAAATTTAATGAACAAATGCAACATATGGCTTTTTTCAATGAATAAATGTCATTTCATCAGCAGAATCAATATGGATATCTACCCAATGGTATTTTGCTCTGGATATTGTGCTTTTTAATCATAATTCTAACTTATTTAAACAATTTAAATAAATCAATGCATAATTTAACTCATCATTTCGTGTGTTCAGTATGTGTTCGTTTCTTTAGCCTAATAAACGATACATATGTCACTGATGGTCATTTACAATGGATATTGTGTTTTTAAATAAAAATTATGACCAGGTCTCCCTCCTTGATCATAAGTAGAAATTGATTAAATGCTTGAAGAAAATCCCACTGATAAACAATTTTCAGTTAAATATGTTGAAAAAACAAAATTAGCTATCTGAAAACTGATTAAATGATGAATTTTTAAATTAAATTAGTTTAAATACTAGGGAGAGATTGGTAAGTAATTCTGCGGAAGAAACAAAGATTACCTACAGAAAAAAGACGGTATTATGCATTTGTTTATTAAATTTGTTTTAATAATGAATGAATGTTATTGAACAGTACAATATGTATAGTAAATGATGATCAGTGAAAGATATGTAGTGGATTCTGATAAAGAAGCGAAACTTATCTGTTCAAAAATGGTCGAATGATGCATTTGTTTCTAAATTTTCATTGAATAATATGCAATTGTAAATTATTACAGCGGAAGACTGTCGGCAAGATACTCGAGCACGCGATTTTTTTGGCAAAAAATATATTTCTATTAGAAAATGGCCAGATTAGGAATTAGTTTATTAACTTCTTATAAACAATTATTAATTCATGTTCACCTTCTAATTGTATTAAAAAGTTTTTTTATTTCACTGTAAATGGCGTAGTATACCTTTTTTTTTACATTTTTTCCAGTAATTTTTAAACGTTAAATTAAATTCATTGTGAAGAGAAATCAGAATTATGTTACTTCGACCAATATGGTTAGGATGCTCCGAACATTGTCCAATTTTGGTTCGAGTCTGAAGTATATAGTTATTTCGGGCTTGAACCGAAGAGTGTTGGTCCACCTGCGGATCAACTGGTCAATCCTAGGAGGGACCTCACACCGAGCTTGGACCGTAACATATAGACCAGATATCCTTTAGAATTTCACATTTTCTAAATTAGTAGACAAACTCTATGATCTGAAAGATCCTTTAAAAAAGAATAATAACGACCCTTCGAATGAAATTATCTACTGACATTACTGACCTTCTAAAAGTTCCTCAACTGCAGTCCGTACGCCTTTATCAAAAGCACGTGCATCTGCTGCTGTCTGAAAAGTAAGTCCAAATTTCTTCTCTCCTGTACGCCAGTGATGAAATGTAGGCATGACTTTGTTGTATTCAAAATCCTTCTTAATAGTACAGCTAAGAACCACCTAAAAAATCAGAAGTATTGAATATTACCATTTCAGAAGAACACATTATTTGATGCAATATTTTCAAATTATTTCACAGGTGCTGCAAAATTCCGATTTCAAAATTTTCAGCCCTTTGTTCCATTTGTCAAGAAATACAAATTATTTTTTGATTCGTGTCGATTTCCTATCGGCTCTTGAATTCTAAATAAACTTTCAATTATTAAACCAACTTTTAAGTTAATTTGTTTTAGGAAAATAAAGAACCTGGCTGTCAATTCTTTTTAAATTGTATAAGTTAATATTATAAGACATGGTCTTCAAAAAATTGATTTAAAAGCTTCATACTATACATCATGTAAATTGAAATCCTCAATAATATTGTTAACTGAAACTTAAGGCATTAAAATTCTAAATCTCTAATTTTCAAATGTCAAAATCATTTGTCCTTCGACGACTTCAGTTTAAAAAAATAAAGTCATTATTAGTTTTTCAAAGCATATTGACGCATGTAACAGTTAAAAAAATGTCAGAGGTCGCACCTTATTACTTGGAGAATGACGTCATGGGAAGAAAACAATATCACTGATTTTATGAACCGATTTTTTCAAATGTTGATGGAGATTTGCCATATAAATTTTTTTATTATAAAAACGAAAATGAGCCACACACGCGATTTAAAAAGATATATTTTTTCCATGTACTAAAGATCGTAATTGAATATATAAGCAGTGAAAACATCGATCTATATCGAATATATATTATGTGAAACCTTTTTCAAAAAACAAACTTAGAAAATTAAAATGAGCTACAAATTCTTTTTTATAACTTGTTGCTGCGCCTAAAAGCACCAAAATAGGTGATGCATTTCAAAAAATTAAAACTACATTGCAGTGAAAATTAATAATAGAAGCAAAGATTTTATATAAAAATAGTGGACTTGAAATCCCTTTTTTCAATTTCGATGCTTCTCATTGCCTTACATTTAAAATTGTTGAACTTTCAAAACAGAAAATAAAAAATTTTATTTTAAAGTTTATATATGTGACCAAATTAACAATTAAAATATTAAGCCTCACATTTAATTTTAGAAGTTTAAAATTTGATTTTTGTTTGGCTAAATACATATGAAATGTATAATTTTGAAGATTAATAGATTGTAAAGATTGTCAATTGAAATCAAATAATTTTGAAGATTTCAGCCAAAAACTATTTAATTTTTAACGCTTTCAAATTAAAATTATCCCATTCATTTCAAAGTGAAGTGTTGAATATGTCTTCCTATTGAAACGGTAAACTTTTTTATATAATTTGAATTGTAATTAGCGATCTACGCAAGCAAGTGTATATTTTATCATCTGAATTTTAAAAAAGAAAGGATATTCAAGAGAAGCTTTTGTTTCTATTCTAATTTGTCAAAACCACAACTATTATCTTAATTATATAAATTGAAAAACCTTAAGAAATTGTGTTTCTATTATAAATAAATAAATTTATGAATCTCAACGCTCTGCTTATAAAAACCTTAACACATCTACTTTTAAATGTTTTAATTGCACACTATTCGACTTGGAATGTTTTTATTCTAATATTGTTCAGCTGGATTTCAAGTTAAAATAAAATTTTAGTTGTCTGGAACTATCTATGCACGCAGGATTGGAAATTGCTCAATTTTTAAGCGGTATGGATGAGACAGAGGAACATCAAATTTTATTTACCCTACATTTAATTTCTCTGTGTGAACAGTCAAAGCTTTCAGTTTAAAATTATATGTAAAACTGTTTAATTTCCTATGTTTTTATTTGCAACGTGTAATGCTTTTAAACGTATAGTAATGTCATATTTTGAAAAATGTAATTCTTTCAAATAATAATAATCTAAATCTAAATACACAATGAATTATGAAAAATGTCAATTTAAAAAAAAAATCAACTGCCACTTATATGAAAAAAGGACTCAAAACAAAATGAATCATTAAAACCAATTTTCAATTCGGGCAGAATTAAACCAACGAAGATTATTGTACAGGGTGGAAACGCTGGTGCTTACCAAAAAGTATGTAGCCCGTCTTAGACGCCAATGCTATTCTTTGGCGTGTGTGCCGGGTTGCATACTTTTTGGTAAACCCCAGCGTGTCCACCCTGTATGTAATAATAATTTTCATAGAAAGAGGTACATAGGACATAAATATAGACATTAGGGCGCAGCGTAAAATATAAAACCGTAGAAAATAAAATACCTTAAAGTCTTATTCTTTTTCCCCTAAAAATCACCTGTCTGAAAGTCGATCCCGATAAAAAAAAAGCTTTTCACGTTAAAGCAAATTTAATTGGAAGCTACTTGCATACAAAAAATTCTGGTTTATTATGTTTCCCTAGAACCCTATTAAATTATAGATTTAACGCTTTCACGATGATTCATTATGATCAAAAGAGAATTTTTTTCGGGTTCCAATCGTGTAAAAAAAACTACGAATTTTGCCGACGTTTCCTGAACATTGCAGTTCACTTTTTCAGAGCTGACCTAAAACTGAGGTATCAGGTCATTTTGTTCTTATGTATACTCTCTGTGATGCCTGAGATTGGCCAGAGTGCCTCACCGTGGGGACTGGTCGATCCTAGTTGGCCAATTAAGTCTTTTTTAACAAATCCGGGAGGCCGGAAAGCCAAATCGGATTAATATTGTGTCCCTATTGATGTTATTAGGGTGTTTTAAGATTTCGATTGATTCTCTATGTTTTCTTAAAAAAATATTTTGAGTTTTTACGATGACGGTTGTATTTTCAAATAAAATGTTATGTCCTGTTTCGATATGATGTTCAGCGAGTGCTGATTGCTTGAAATGTTTTAGCCTGACTTTACTCTCATGTTCCTTTTTACGTTCGCTCACCACTCTCCCGGTTTCTCCAATATAGACTTTGCCACAAGAACAAGGGACTTTTTATACTCCCAGATCACGTAGGGGTACCTTTCTGTCTTTAGGGTTATTTAGTAGTTGTCCTATTTTCTCAGGTGGTTTAAATATGATTTGGATGTTGTGCTTGTTGAGAATTCTTCCTATTTGTTCTGTGACACCTTGGATGTAGGGTAGGATGATTGTCGTTTTTCTCTCTCTTTCTTTAGTAGGTTGTGTTGACTTGTTTTAAAGTGTATTTTCTTATTGCTTTGTCAATTTATTTGTTTGTGTAATCGTTCTGTATTAGAATTTGTTTAACGTTTTGTAGTTCCTTGCGTAGGTTATCTTTATCTGTTATGGAGACAGCTCTTTATACAAGGGAGTTGATGACCGATTGTTTTTGAGATGGGTGGTGGTGGGAAGAGACATGCAGGTATCTGTTTGTATAGTTGGGCTTTCTGTAAACTTCACGTCCTAATTTGTTATCAGATCTTTTGTAAACTAATACGTCTAAGAAATACAATTTTCCGTTTTGTTCAATTTCCATGTTCAACTGGATATTAGGATGTACTCGATTGATGAAGTTGAAAAGCTTATTTAGTTCATCTAGCCCACAGGACATAACATTTTATTTGAAAAAACAACCGTCATCGTAAAAACTCACAATATTGTTTCAAGAAAACATAGGGAAGCAATCGAAATCTTAAAACACCCTAATAACATCAACAGGGACAATGGATACAACACCAATCCGATTTGGTTGATACCGCAGTTTTAGGTCAGCCCTGAAGAACTGAACTGCAATGTTCATGAAAAGTCGGCAAAATTCGCAGTTTTTTTACACGATTGGAACCCGAAAATAATAATCTGTTGATCAACCCTATTAAAGTTTTCAGAACAAATTTAAAATCATCGCCTGAGCCCTTTTTGAAAAAGGCTATATTTGTTTCTTACAAATTATGAGATGTACAATTTGCAAAAGTTGATGGTACAAGTTGCTTTAAAGCTAAGTTTATTTAAAAAATAACTTTATAGTTTTGAACACTCCAAGATATGGTAGAAATGATCATTAAAAAATTTATTTTGAAGACCAAGCTTATCAATACTGATACCCAACTAATTTATTATTTTATATTATTACTGGCATGCCTAAACTGATTTTCCGAATTCAAATTAATTTTAAGCGATATACGTACTGGAATAAGAAAATTGGTAAGTACATTGATAACTTTATTTTTTAAAGCAATTTTTAAATGATAGTCTCTATGATACTTTAGAATGTACATGACGATTAAATTAAAAATAAAAAAACGCAACTTTGAAGCCACTCTTATCAGCAATAAATTAAATTTATTCAAGCCCCCCCCCCGCGTGTTTACTTTAGAATTCTGCTAAACTTCCCGGGAAGCCCGAGAAGAAACTTGCTTTTCTTGATTTCATTAAAAATTATTGTTATATTCATATCTTTATGAACTAACTACATATTTTTGCTGTATTAATTTTTTCCCATGAAAAACAAGCCTTCTAAAAAAATGATGGTAACAATACTTTTCAAAATCAATAGGCATTTTTTATTTCACTTACTAGCGGACTCCCTGAGCAATGTAAATAATCGTTTTCTACACTTAAACACTGATTCGATAGTTTTTGTTGTTATAAAAAATTTCACACAAACGAATGCATATCGTTTTATATTGCTTTTTTGTATATTGTAGTATTTTATTGTAGTTTTCATATTTCGCAAGTTGCCATTTTTGCATTCCAAAAAGGTGATCCTTTTCGACTTGAGATAATACAAATTTAAAACACTGGAAGAAGATAATTCTATGATAAACGGCGCTAGTTATTACGATTGTAACAAAATGTTTACGTTTAAGCTATATAATATTAGGATAATATTAGGATTGTTTCAATGACAAAAATTAAAACAAAAAAAAGTATTTTCTACAGGTCTACAACTTTTTAGGCAATTTTATCCGAATTCCTTATACAACTTTTTTCAGTATGACAAAATTGTACACAGTTCCTTTTTAGATCAAATAGACAAGAACAGGTCCCAAGGGTCTTTTAGTTTCAGAAATTTGTATTCTACGCTATGTCCTATTAAGTAGCAAATATTGTTTTCATTTACATGCATATCGGCGATTCTCTAAAAACTAAGGATTTTTGTATGAGAAATTTTTAAGAATACATCATTTTTTAAGCAAGTAAAAGAGTATAAAGTGTTTTTTTTTAATTACTGGATAACATAATACACATCTTTCAATGAAACCATTAAATTATTATTAAGTATTCAATGAGTATCTCTACTCTAATAAAATATTTAATTTACTTGAAGTTACGAAGAAAATATTTACATTCACATTCAAAAAACTTTAAGACACTAGATTTTTTACATACAATCCTTAGTTCCTGCTTTTTTTCGAAATCTTGTTTTCTTGTCTCTTTGCATTTTGCATTTCTCTTTTGGCAATAGGTACTGAGAGGTAAACAATGGACCAAATGCGTGGGACAAAACTTTATTTATGTTATATCTTTGTAATTAATAATAATTATTGTAATTTCATTATTTAATTAAATATGCAGTACTTAAAAAATAAAAAATAATTTCCAAATACATTTATATAGAAAAAAGCTAGTTTCATGAAGATATTAACAAAATATGACAACAATAGATCAAATCTCATGCATTTCATACATTGTTTGCCCTTGAGCACTGAACGAAGTGAAGTTAGCTGACGATGAAGCGAAAATGGATAATATTTTCCACAAGCAGCAAACTTTATAATTTAAATACCAGATTTTTTAGGCCTCTACAAGGAGTGATAGTAAGGATACCAAAGAACAATGCGCGAGCAAATGAAAAATGACTCGAATATTCGGATACAGTTCGGGGGATTGTGTACGCTGAATGGTGAAGTTTCGCTTTGTTTTGAGTGAAATATCTGCGAGAGCTGACAGCTGCAAATGTTTTGTTGTAAGATGGGGCATTGTCTTTTTGTGAATTTGATTTGAACTTTATTTGCATAAAGCGAGAAAAAGAAAACGTTACGGAGAAAACAGTAAGTAAAAAATATATAATTTCAAATATTCAGTCGTAGATATTCCACTCTAAACGAAGTGAAACTTTACAACTCAGCGTACGTCCTACGCCGAACTATGTCCGGAAAAATGGGGACCAAATTTCTGACACACTGTTTTTTCTCCTTACTACTACTCCATGGGCCTCCAGTACATGCACCAGAACGATCGGATCTCGGAATGGCCGGAATAAAGTGTTAACCAATCAGAAACGTAGCGGGGAAACAGTGTCGTTCTCGAGCCGAACTCAGCCGAAGTGTTCGACATTTTTAACTTCGCGCGTTCATTTCCAAAATGGTCAAACACATGCACCGAATGGCCGTAACCCAAAATGACCGGAACACCAATGACAGGGCACCTTTGACTGGTGACAATTTTGTAAATGAACGAAATGAAGTTTGGCGCAAAGTTAAAAATTTCAAACACTTCGGCTGAGTTCGGCTCGAGAACGACACAGTTTCCGCGGAACGTTTCTGATTGGCCAAAAACCTCATTACGGTCATTCCGAGATCCAGCCGTTCTGATGCCTTAATGCCTTATACAAGCTAAAAAAATAGATATTAAATAATAAATTATGCGGAATTTTTTGTCGAAAGTGTCAGGCTTCATTCACATAAATGGAAGAGTCAGCAATCGATAGGCATATATTTATTCTCAGGTTTTTGGACAATTAAATCTTGCTTTGCTTCTGTCATTTCTTCATTTATGCTGAGGGGGGGGCATTTTTTCCATGATTTTGAGTATACGAAAATTTAGATTTATAACACTTTGCAACGTAATTTTGATCTGTGACTGGCAATTCCGTATAGTGCGAGATTTGAAAGTCGTTCATTCCGAGGTAAAAATACATTAAATACAGTGTGCATTATTCAGTGACCATTTGTGGAACAACTTAACTGACTCTGCGGTGGCGTTCGGAATTCTTACTTTTCTGGGAGCGTAATAGGCTTATAAGATGATGATTTCGAATAAAAAGTATTAAATTGTTTGTTGTAAGATCCTATTAAACTTTTTCAGCATGTAATGTTCGTCATAAGTAAACGTATTTAATAATTTATTATTCTTATTCCTATCCCTCGACATAAATAAATCACTAGGACATTGAATTTAAAGGATACTCAGAATTGCCCATGTCTATTAAAATTAAAGAATTTAAGAAACTATATTTAAAAAATACTTTTTATAGAATCGTGTAACGACCCTGTTGCTTCAGATTTGAGTGCAGATGCTTACCGACTGATCCGTAATTCGTTTCCCGAAGATGAGGTATTCGTGTTTTCTCTTGGGTGCACCAGGTGGTGAAGTACCTGACGATCCATGACCCTGGCTATTGGTGTTCGTGCAAGTGGTGGGTTGCGCGGAGTTAGTGGTAGAAGTTGCAGGGGTGACAGTGGTTGTGGGTATACTGGTGCCATTTGTAGTGCTAAATTGGTGTCCTCCAGCGGCAGCAGGTCTTCGTCTCACAGAAACATTTGCCAAACCACCACCGCCCAAAGGCACCCAACCTCCGGAACTGTCATCCCGTGTCATCACCTGTGCCCGTACCCTCACCAAATAATTACCACTGAAAAAGGCAAAAACAGAATTAAAGTCTTTATATCTCAAGTTTTTTTTTCCAAATTTTATTTTATGGTAGTTTTTACGCTGGGAAAAAGTTTTCTATGATTTGAAGAATTGCAATCAGTCTTGCCTTATGAAAGAAAAAATCCAAATTTTTTCTGCAAAAAGTTTAAAACTTACGAAAAATAATTATAAAAAAAAAATTAGTAAGAAACGATAGTAAGAAAAATTCATAGAAAAACTGTTTTTCTTTATTTCTATGATATGCTGGATCATCCTCTCAATGTTTTATACTCATCTTTGATTTTCTAAAGCTTAGATTAAGAATAATACAATTTGAAATGTGTCTTACATAATCATAATACTGATCTATATATTATAATATTAACTTTGAAGGAAAATCGAGTTGGACTTGTGAAGTTATTAATTATTTACATTTTCAGAAGATTCGATGAACATTTGTAAAATGTTATAAATTACATCAACTACTCCAAAGTTCCTTTTTTTAAATATCCTTTTAATATAATTTCAATTAATTGCTTTCGCTCGAGCATACATGTTCGAATTTTTACATAATACGTATATTTCAAATCAAGCAAATAATTTTCTCTTTGATTACGAGAAAATAGCTTCATAATTACGTCGACTCTAAATTGTCCCAAATTTGTATTTATTGTATTTAAAACACTTTCACGTTAACAATTAAAATATGCTAATCTTTTTCAATTATTTTTTTTTATGCTACAATTTAGAATTACTTTCCAATCTAAAGCATTACTATTATTATTATTATTTGAAAGAATTATATATATTTTTCATTTTTTTACTTTAGCTTATAAAAGTATTAACTTTAGGTAGGGGGTCAAGTGAATTAATTAAGAACGACTTAGAGCTTTTATTTTTTATTGCTAATAATTATTTTTATTTAAATTAAATGTTATCTCAAAGTAAATAATAAATTCATGCTCAATTTGTCTTGAAGTCGTTTCTTAATTTTTTTCTAAATACAATCTATTTAGTGAAAAAACTAAATCAATATATATTCTACAATATACATTCTAACATTTTTTTACACCATATCAAAATTAACAATCGTATCAACCATTAATATTGTACAATATATAATATAATATATAATATAATACTTCGCTTATTTGATGCATAAAAAATATAATGTATTCAACTCGGCCAAATGACCTGTGCTGTTTCTAAATTCGTGACTAACTGTAATTTATTCACTGGAAAAAGGCCAAACAATTTAATTGATTAAATTAATGAACTAGCAGATAAAAAGAAAGACAAGAAAGCTTTATAAAATATAAGATATTTCTTGTTTACTGATTTTGTTATAAGCAAGGTACTTTTTTAGAAGAAATCTGGTGACTCTTCACAAGTAAAAACCAAAACAAATCGCCAAGTATGAAAAATAAAAGGGGTTTATCAGTTTGACAGTTTAAAAATCAAATTCAATTTGTATAAGAAAAACCTATAAAATAATAATGTACCAACTTATCTGCAATTCCATTTTTTTTAAATAGTTTTAAAAAAATATATCAGTATTTCCAAATACAAATAACATTTTTTTATTAAATACGTTTAACCATTTAATTTTCTCATAACAAAATACAAGGTCCAGCTTAACATATGAACCTATCTCTTGAATTTTCGGAAGCGCTCAGAATCGACTTTTTCCCCCATATTTGTTCCAAATTCTGGTAAGGGAAAAATAAATTTAAACAGGTTGCTATTTATGATTAAAACAGGCAAATAAAAAACACTTGGAATAAAAAGAAAATCCCGAATCAAACGGGTGTAAAACTTACGCCGCTATCCATTATTCAATTCTAATCAGAATCATTTTTTAAAAGGAAGTGCATGATACAATAACTATAATATATATATATTTTTTTACTGGTGGTGATAAAAATGGAAAATTTCCAAACTGGAAGCGCTGAGTTGAATTATTTTTCGATTTGTATCAAATTCGGAAATTTAAAATTAATACATTCTAAATTGTTTAATTTAATGTTGAAAGAACATAAAAACATCCAGTTTATTCGCGCTAATGTTAGCAATTTGAAATTGAATTATATTCTCAGTTTTTACCGAATTACACTTTGTCGTAGTTGCTTTAAATTAAGTTTTTATGATTTAATTTTTTAAAGTTGAGACCCGCAAAAGTTTATCAATTTTTATTTTAAAACATTTTAAAATAAATCATTTCAAATTTAGAGCGTATAAAATCAAAGAATCTCACATTTTCCCGGCTCAAATGTGACAATTTAATATCGTAAACTGGCTAATTTAAAATTTACAAATTTAAAATAGTGAAAATATGGAAATTCACAAATTATTCATAGTTAAACAATTTTATAGTAAAGGCCTTTCTTATTAAAAAATGTTTTAACTGAAAGAGGTCTCAGTTTTAATATAATAAAAATGAATAGTTCAAAAATGGAAATTACTGTTTGAAGATATAGATAAATAAATCCCTCAAAATAGAATCAATTTTCAAATAATTCTATGTACAAGCTCGTGATTTCATGATTTTTATTTTTGGTATGTTTTTTAAAGATAAATACATTCAATGTGGATGTAGAGATTCAAGAATGTAGTGTTTTGGTCAATAGCTGAATATAAAAACACTAAATATGCCAAATGGACCTATTATCTGTTCTGTATTGAATTTTTCAATAAGAAGAATATTATTAATGTCTAATTGGTCTTAAAATTGATTACGAAATATGATGATTATAGAATAGGGATTTAATTAATTTTTAGTATGTCCGCTAATATCAGATTAAAATTTACAATAAAATAAAAACTGCGTATGACTAATTAAAAAAAAAATGAAAATAAGTTCATACACATGAAAGGACGATAAGTCAATCAAATTAAAAATTAAGTAAATTAGAAAACTCTTTAGTAAAAAAAAATACAAGTTAGATCATGAACTGTTTTGACAATTTTCAAAAACGGATCTAAGTACCTTAAAAATAATTTTTTTTTTATGAATGTCCCTAATGAAAGAGCTTAAACCAACGTTAAAACGTGCATGTATTATTTGATATTTCCTGTACAAATCTGAAACAAAAATTCTAAATATTAAAAAGGATTCAGAAAAATTAAAATGTTTATTAGCCTGATTTTAAAGTATCCATATAATTATTTATTTATATTTATTCTTTTTTTCTGAGAATTTATATTTTATTGGTTAGGTCCATTTTTGACAAGCGGCTTCAATTTTTATTTTATACAATAGAACCTATTATTGGAACAAGTTCTACTTTCTATCAATTTTTGGAGCATACACATGAAATCGAATGTTTCTAATCTATACTTATGATGTTAAATCAATTATTATTCAATGCCAATCCGATAAGTCTCATCAAATATTTAAAAAAAAAAAATGACACAAAGTAATCACTTTGGATTATGAATATATACTTCTTTATACAATAGGTAAACAAAAATCCTGAAATCACTTATACATTTGTCAAAAATGTTTCTATACAAATAGATGTAAATAAAACAAACACACCTGAACACTTAATTAACCCCATGAAACAATGTATTTAAAAAAGGGAATTTGAAGTACCTAAATGACCCAAAAATAGAAGAATTATTATCATATCCACCATTCTTGTCTCATGTCAATCACTTGTCACTTGAGTCTTTTTACCAAAAACAACTAACCATTCGCTCTCTGAAGAAGAAAATAATATTCTTTGAAAACCTATAATACTTAAAATGTGAAGAAATCTTAGTCCCAGTGTCTGTCCTTTCGAAAGAAAAAAAGCTTGAAAATCAAGAAGTCCGGCTAAATTTTGTCAGAACTTGACAGTTTCGATCAGCTGAAAATCGAAAAGTGTCACTTGACGATTGACGTTTTCAAATCCAGCAAACTAGTTTTGTTTTCACCGGAGTCTAGGATGGGCGTTGAATCATTTTAATAATTCGCAAAACAAAACTATGAGAGGGAAGACACAGGTACTTGGTACACGCGATGACATATGATACACGCGCCATAGACAATAGACCAGCAGCAGATTCATGCGTGGTCTCGCCGAATGGCGAAGAAAAAACGTGATACAGATCGAGGCGGGCGACTGTCAAGATTGCCAATTGAAGGAAAATATCCAGAGAAAAGATGGTGAAAAATCCTGTGGGGAAAGAGGTTGAATCTATGATCTCTATGTAGGAGTACGGCTGGTTTTCCAATAACATCTAAAATGGTGGAGACGCAGCTAGCAGAGAGCAGAACGAGCAGAACCTAGCCCTGTAGTGAGATTGCAATGATTGGGAGACTTGAGGGTTTCTAGAGATTTTAGCATTTCGGGTATATTACTTACTCCTCCGAAGCCTCTGTCATGGTCCGTGTTATCCAAGTTCTTACTCGATGCCCACTTTTTCGCACAGTTCACCATTTTCGTTACATTGAAAAGACATTCGTTCAGTCGGTACGCGTTCGACTTGCAGTGCTACACTCACTCACTCCAAGTACACCGTTCGTTCGTACTCTTTCGCTCTTTCGGACAACTACAGGAAGCGCCCCAGTCCTTGTCTCGCGCCGCACACCCCGCACCTAACCCCACGCATGACTTCAAACCCGAGTCCAGGGTTGAGCATGTCTGATTTATTCGTTGGCACGTTTCGCATAATACCGTACTATTATATTGTCGGAAACACGGGTCACATACAATAGTTTTGCATGCACCTGTTACAGAATATCTAAATAACAACTTTTTTTGTCAAAAAATCTTAAACTCTTTTTGTAAAATTTCGAGAACATATATATGTTTTGTAACAAATCTATAACAATGCAAGCGGTATTTATAATAGCGTTAAATCTATTAAATAATATTTCTTAGCTTTTTCTTAGTTTTTAGATCTTGCCGCCAAAACTGTGGCAGTAAATAATATCATGTCCTCCCTTTATCCCTTTAAATATTGCAATATTATTTCACGTATTGCATTACTAAAAAAAGAACATTATGTTTTCGTAGCCTCATACTATATCTTTTGATACTTTTTTAGACTGAGCTTAGTTTAGCAAGCAAGAAAGTCGAATGTTTCAAAAAAGATAAATTTTCAAGAAAAAAAAATAATTTTGAACCAAGAAAGTGGTCGCCGGGTAAAAAGGTGTAAATGCCAAAATTCGAATTTCACAGGAGACACAAAAAACTGTCTGACTTTAAAGCATTCATTTTTTTAACAAGAAAGTGCTTTTGATCTATCACTTAGCTATCGCTTAGCTCATAACTTTTTTATTTTTTAATTAGAAAAAAAATAATACATTTCTTCGATCGAATTGAGAAAGGAGCCATTATTAAAAATAAGCAACCATAAAAAAAACTCTTTTTAATAAAAGTCGTCCCTAAAATAAAAAATAAGATTAATTTTTATAAAATGGAACCACAAAAAATCATTTAAATTAAAATAAATAAATAATTAATGATATTTGGTTGTGTGAAAAATTGGTGCATTTTTTCATTTGAGCATTCGTGTTCTTTACGTAAATTATGTAATTTAGATTTTATACGTATAGAAATCGCAATGTCGAGTTTCACAGCCCTGAGGCTGATCCACAACCTGAACCACGGCCGAGACCCGACGCAATAGCAATAGATTCTACTATACACGCGTTCTAGCTGCTCCACTCGCAAGAAAAACAAATTTAATTTGAAAAATTCGGGGAAATAAATTTTTTTTATTTCAGAAAGTAGCATGAAGAGAAGAAGTGGAGTGGAGAGATGGAAAAGATGTAATGGGCAAAAAAGGAGTGGATCAAGAAACGGGCACGACGAAAAGTGCTTTTTGCAGTCATTGGCTAGCAGTAGACAAAATACGCACCTGAATGAAGAAACCCGGCCGACAGAATTCATTCACTAATGCTACTGTCACACTCACACGAGGGTGTTAAGTTAGTGTGAGTCCGAATGGGATGCTACGAGCGAGTTCATAATCAGGACTTATTAGGATGGATACTGGGATATTTAGAGTTTTTAATGATTTTCAGAGTTTATATTTTTTCGCCGGGGTAACGTGTTTTATATTTTGAATTTTTTTATCAAGTGAGAGGTTTATTGAATATCTTAAAGTCACGTAAAGCGAGCCTATATCGATTTTTTTAGTTCTTGGCACAAATAATTTATTTAGGTCGGAGAATTAAATTTTTAAACTAGATGCGTGGGGTTATTTTTACTGTTTAAAAAATCAAATGTGGCAAAAACTACGATGATTGTTTTTGTGAACAAATAATTTTTTGAAACTTTAAAGCAGGCTCAAGAAATAAATATAATTTTAGACTGCTTCATATACTTAGTTTTAAATAATATTTTGTAATCAACTTTTCAAGGAAAACGGACGATATTTCCTTGGAAACATGTTAAAAAATGACTGCATAAATGCAGTTACCAAGAATTGCAAATATTGGTGGAATATGATATTAACATAACAATTACATGGAAATTCT
Source organism: Druon quercuslanigerum (assembly GCA_010014905.2). Taxonomy (NCBI): domain Eukaryota; kingdom Metazoa; phylum Arthropoda; class Insecta; order Hymenoptera; family Cynipidae; genus Druon; species Druon quercuslanigerum. The sequence goes on from JAAAKG020121079.1 coordinate 22,372, forward strand.
ATGAAAATTCTACAAAGATTTCATATAGCAATTCTATTAAATTTTCATAAAAAATGTTATGGAATTCGAATATTTGTTGAGGGTTCGTCAACCTAAACTCTATATCAGGCCTACCCAGAAAGGTGAAATTTTGTTGAAACTGCTCAATTGTCCGATGGGATTCTTTCCATCTCCACTGCTCTCTTCTCGTTCAATTTTACGGGAGTTACAACCACCCGAAGCATCTGGAGCTGAGCAGAGGGAAGTGGTGGTGGAACTGAAACATATGGATTTTGAGTGGATTTCTCCTCTCTGGACAGGCCTGCTCTATTATAGGAAAGTCCATAAAATCACTATGTAGAGCTAATGAGAATGCCAAAGAAATTCCATAAAAAATTACTTTAGAATATTTATAATTACATGTCAGTCTTATGAAAATTCCATAAGAAATCTCTTTAAATTGTAATTAAATTACATGCAAATTCTTCAAAAATGCCATACAAACTGCGCGAAAACTCTATATAGAATTGTGGGGACCCGCACAACAATTTTGTAATATGTCCTTTGATATTTTCTTTAATCTTCAGAATTCCATGAAAACCTCAAAGGTCCCATAAAATTTCCATAAGAGTTTGGTGATATTCCAGAAATTAAATAAAACTTCAGTTTAATTCCATAACAACAGCTTTGCAATTCCAAATGAAGGGTGGCAGTACAGAACTAGATAATTAATAAAATCGGGATTTTTCAGGAGAGCTAAAAAATATTTTGTAAAATCAAAATGACCATTTCAGCATAAAACAAAAGTCCACTCTTGAACTAAAGTGTTGCTGAATTGAGGTCAAAAATGATTTATAAGAAAAAGTTATCTAGTTTCGAGGAAATATATGTGAAAGTTGCCAATCTCAAAGTGATACTGACAGCAAATTCAGTATAGTCTCAGCTGCGTATAGCGATAAAAATATAATCTTAAGTTAAAATAAAAAATAAAAACTTCCTAACGATCTATATATGGGGACGCTAAATAAGAAAAGCAAAAGTTTGATATACATATACAAATTATTCTGTTCAGATAAAATATAAATTTAGTGTCACGGTATCGCACTCTGTAAGACGATTCTTCGCTGAAACGCTTGTAAAGTGAAGAAAATTATTTTCGTGAGAAAAAATTATAAAAATAATTTCAAGAAATATCGAAGCTTTAAGAAAAAAACAATGATTTTGTCGCTAAAATTGTATCGTAGATTAAAATAAAATTTTTTTATATCAATATATATGAAGGGTGGCAGGACAGAACTAGAATAAGCAACAAAATCAGAATTGCTCAGTAGAGCGAAAAAACATTATGCAAAATCGAAATCACTACTAAAAGATTAGATAAAAATTCACTTTCCGAGGTGACAGGATACTGATACAAGTCCAAAAAGTTCTGTTAACTTCTGTTTCGAAGAAATATATATATGTCAAATGACGATATGGAACTGAAATTGATCACAAAAAGAAACAGACTCGGCTGCGGAATGCGAAAAAAATGTAAAATAATCAGTTTCAATAGAAATTAAAGCTCAATCCAGAAATTTTAGGTTTCTGGATGCGAGTGAAAAATATTAGATCTAAAAAAGTTAGCCGATTCAGAATAATTTTCCCAAAAATGTGGATTTTACAATTTCATAGGTATTAAAAATCAGCTTCTGGTATAAATTAAAAATCGAATTTTCAATTTTTTAGTTTCAAATTTGGTATGACGCGGTATCGCATTAGGACAGAAGATCCTTCGCTGAAAGGCCTAACAAAAAAGGAGAATTCTTTTTCAATAAATAATGATTTAAAGAAATATTGATGCTGAAGGGAAGAAAACAAATGAATATTATCCTAAAATTCGAAGCTACAATTTTAACTAAAATTTTAATAAAAAATTCGATTTGTACTCATATTTGCTCTATATAATCTACATTATAGTTTTAAGGACACATCCTATATAACAGAGTAATAAGGGAGAAAAATCGTGATTTTATTAATAAATTTTGGCTCGTTTATTGGTTTAGTTAATGAAAATTATGTTGAAAAATATTTCAACAAAAAATAAAACATTTAAAAATAAAATAAGTGCTTCAATAAGTATTTAATACAAAATGTAAAATGAACAAAAAAAATATCCTTTAATCAGAGTTTCATATTTTTAAATACAGTTAATAATAAACAAATGAGAATAAAATAATATCAAAATGGTTGAACAGGAAAAGTAATAATAAGTATATAATTATGGTTTTTGCGCGAAGTTTGAATTTGAAATGACGATGAATCGATGATTCGAGAATCGATAGTTCACTTGCGTTCACCGAGTGCGCGATTTGTTCGGGTTTGAATTCTGCGAATTATTAATAAAATTGTGTAGTTAATTTTTAAAATAGAGTCAAAGAGATTTTAATTTAAATTTTTATAACATATCACTTTGTAGGAACTTCCATGATGCATCTTTTTTCTCCCGGCGAAAAAGTTGTATCTTTTGTCGTTTCTGTAAAATACCAAAAAACTTAATCTTTCAAACCAGAAAATTTACTAAATATTTTCACTTCAAATCGCTTTGAAAGACAAAATTCTTTATATTTTAAGATGAAAATTTAAAAACTTGTCCTTCAAACTGTTCTGGAGATAATGTACAATTGAAAATTGATTGGTTTTGTTCAATAAAAGATCAGCCCATTTCACGGGCACATACTCTTAGCGCGCTGCGACTTTGACCGCGCCTAGGGCGCACGTCTGTTGACTCTAGCTCTTCGCGCTCGATAATAGGTTACCAAGCGCTTCGCGCTCCGATATTTTTTCTTTGCATTTGGAATGCTTGAATAATACTTTATAAAAAAAATCTGTTTTAGGTTGAAGTATTTATATGCGTCTTAATTAAGTGTAGTTAAAGATTAAGTAGCTCAAAGCTCTGTAGGCTTTGAGCTACACATTCTCATCGTGACATTTTCGCTGCGCGCTTGATTTTTCTCAGACATTTCTAAATGTATATTTTCTGAACCACCATAAAATAAATCAAAAACCGGCAATCCTTTTTCATATATTTTTTAGTATCTCGCGTTGTTATGCTAAGAATATGATTTTGGTTTTCATATTATTTTTTAAGAATAAAGCAAAATATCCTGCAAATCTTCTTTTAGATTTTTTACGTATCTCGCGTCTTTTAGCGTAATATGGGAATTCCTGTTTTTCTGCATATTACTTAGGATAAATAAAAACAAAATTATGAGTCCTATTGAAAAATAGTTAATAGGCATTTTGTAGGATTTTTTAAAAGCTATAATTTCTCTTTGACACTGTTTTCGTATTTTTTGTAATAAATTATTACAAATTTGTGTCTCTTTTTTGGGTGAATACATTTTTTCTGTCAATTTTTTTTCGTAACTTTTGTCGTTTTTACACAAATTTTGCATTTTTATTTTTTATGCATTTTTATTATGAAAACCAAGACTACTTGCCCTTTTAAAGAGTGATACATAACAAATTTGTACCTCTTTTTTCGGGGAAACAATTATTGTTAAATATATTTTTTTCGTTACTTCTGTCCTTTTTTCACAAATTTCTTATTTTTTTATTTTCAATGTTATTTTTCACAAATAATACAAAAAGTATGCGACCTATTAAAAGAGATTATTAACGAATTTGTAGATCTTTTTGGGATCACAATTTTTGCCAATTCATTTTTTTTCGTATTCTGCATTCTTTGACCACAAAATGGAATTTTTTAGTTTTCATTTTTTTTTATGATATTTTAAAAACGTTGAATTTTCAAAAACTGATTTTCAAGCCACCAGGGGGCAGTTCGAGCAGCCTGAAGCGGCCAGGCAAATTTAATGCGGGGTTATACTTAGAATCCGGAGTCTCAATTACAGACTTGCTAGACAAAACTCAAAATAAAACATAAAAACTATCTAATATTTTTACTAAAAATTTTGTTCAGAACTTATTGAAGGCTTACTTTGAAGTATCATATAGTTTATATGATCAAATATTAATTTTAAGTGTACTGAAAAATATGCTAAATTTAAAATGTTCACGTACTTAAAATTAGGAAGAAAAACGCCTGGGGTGGCATCCACCCCACGTTGGCAAACGAGGGTTAAAGTATGTTTTGGTTGGAATATCTACTATTACATGTCACGTTGTTTGTTGAAGATTTATCTTTTTGGTTTAAAATAAACTATTTGGAAGAAAATCAGTTTTTTTCGTTAAAAATTGATTAGCTGTATATTTAACTTGTCCGTTTTTCGTAAAAAAATTCGCCTCTTTCAGTTTAAAAATTAACCATTTGGATGAATATGCATGTATTTTATTCAAAATTCGTTTCTTTTATTTTAAAATTGATTGTGATGTCTGAAAATGATCATTTTGGTTGAAAAAATGTTTCGGTTAAAACTTTAACTACTTTTTCTAAAATTCTTTTTCATTTTCAATTTTTCTTGACAATTACCATTTTAGTAGAAAATTCAACTAATATGTGTTTAAATATTGAGTTTTTTAAAGAAAATTATTCTTTTTGCTTGCAGGTTCCTTTATGCTGGTTAAAAATTATTTTCTTGGTTATATATTTAACTAATTTGTTAAAATTATTTCTTTTTCCGTTAAAAATTAATTTTTTAGGTGAAAACTTGACTTTTTGGTAGAAAATTAATCTTCTTGTTTGAAAACTCATATTTATTTTTTAAACTGAAAACTATTGTGTAACTGTGAACTATTTTATTTTTGGTTAGAAATTTATTTTTTAGTTGCAAATTACTTTCTTTCGATTAAAATGTAACTATATCACTGAAAATTTGTGTTGTTGTTGAAAATTATTTATGATCTTAAATACTAAGGATTTCATTTAAACTTCCTCTTTTTCTGTTTAAATTCAACTTTTTTTTAAATATTAAAATATGTTTTGGTTGGAATATCGAATATTCAATTTTTCATTGACAATTCATCTTTGCTGGTTCAAAGTTATACTACTTTGTTAAAAAAATTGTTGATTCAAGGTTCACTATACTTTAGTTGAACTTTCATCTTTATGGCTGAAAAAGCAACTATTATATTGCGAAATTAGTTTATTTTGGTTGAAATTTATGAAATTTATCTCTATTAGTTGAAAATTCTACTAATTTGTACAAGAAATAGAGATTGTTATCAAAACACGTACGTTGAATTTTTTTCAGTAGGAGTAGACAAAATAATATGTTTGTAAAATTCAGAACTACAGAAGAAAAAGTGACTAGTGATTAAAGTATTAAATATTTTTTCTTCAAACTGAATGACACATTTATTTTCACAAGCACATTTATTTTACACATGAACTATAAACTTTTATTAATAATTTTTATAAAAAGCTATTTTTGATTTATTAAATTTAAATTTTCGTTGATCTCGGACCCGCACAGATCGCGCACTCTGGTGACAAACTCCTCCATTGCGTGCGCAGAGGCACATACCACGTGGAAGAGTCCGTCTTGTTTGTGTGCATTTGTCACAAAATGTGTATCTTTAACAACAGTGAAAAGAAGTTAATAAATTGTTATTATCTTCCCCTTTTATCTAAGTAGGAATAAACAGCTATAATGAGTTCTTCGTCACAGTGCTTAAACTCTATTCGTATTGAAAAAGTCGGAATCGTCGAAAATGAAACTTTAGTGCATCTGGGCGGGGAAAATCAATAAGAAAGTGACGTTTTCAACCGTGCATAAGAAACATTAACATTTATTTGTCAAATGTGTTCATCTTCATCATTTTTCCTGATTCATGTGTTTTCATGTCTTTTTGGAGCTGAGTGGAAAAAACATTGTAGTCCGTCACTTCCTGGATGAAATTTAAACCATCGAACTTTCATAAATTCTGCACAGAGAAATGTTAAACTTCCTAGTACAATTTCTGCCTTGACAGTTATCACTTTGAGATTAGGTTCGTCCCAAAAAACAGAAAATGTTGAACGGAAGGAAATTTTTGACAGCGCGACTCGTGTTATATTTGGCCTGCTTTGTCTTCGTTTTCCAACTGGAAATTGTCACCTGTACACATATTAGTGGAACTTTTGAAACCAATGAATTCTTCCGATTTTTAAACAAGTTTGGATTTCAAAAAACGGATCAGCATCGACAAAAAGAGACGTATGGTTACATTTTTGGAAATATAACCTCAAAAGTAAACGTTTCGGTTCCTGTCACACTTGCTGTCTTGGATCGTGATCATTTTTTGGAGTATTATAGTAATCGTGGAGTTAGAGACAAAAGCAGGGCTTGTGCAATGATGTTTCGTACCTTGAATCAAAGTTCGTATGATTCTAAATGCAATGAGGAAGGCCAGGATTTTTTGAGGTATGCAGGTTATTTGTTTTCGGAATGGTTATTTTTAGCATCTGCACCTTTCACCGTCAACCTTCAAATGAATAACTTCGAAACTGAAGCTCTAAAGTTCTGCAATAAATTTGAAAAAGTGAAAAATGGAATAATTCACAGCTTTTCATGTAGAGTTCAAGGTTAAATAATTTAAAACAAAAACCTTTGTAGTTAATTTGAACACATTTTTAAATTAGTATTCTAAACGATTAAATTGTTTACAACCAGTTTTAAACTGGAAAAAGTTAAAGCTTCAAAAATGTTTTTGTATGGAAATTTTCACATATAAATGCTAAAAATGGAAAAATTATAAAATAGAAAAATTTCAAATAGGAAAGTGCGTTGAAAAGGTGGAAATTATTTTGAAGAAATTGAGACTTCAGATTTCAGAAATTTGATTAAAAATTCTTAAAATCATGAAAAAGTAGACAATTTTTAATTGAAAAGTTATAAATAATAAATCTCAAATGTGAAACAATCCGGATTTAAAAAATTTTGATTTAGCATCAAAGTTGAAGACTTAATAGAATCAGGAAAAGGTTGAATTACTTTTATTTGAAATACCTACATATAGTGTCAAGATAAAAATTAAGTAGCTATTAATCAAACGATAATTTAATTCGAAAAGAGTTGCTTACTTTATTTAATATTGATTCATTTAATTTTATCATACAACTATCAAATTGCAATATTCAGGTTCTTAAAAAAAAGCATTCTGTATGAAATTTATTACTTCATGCAAAAGAATGTCATAGGCTGCTTTTTAATTCAAGCTAGAGTTTTCTGCAACAGTTTCACGTTTCTTACTCATATAACGATTGTTATTCACATTGAAAGATAGCGAAAAATACAAAATATCTCAAATGAAATTATGCAATTTCGAACGAGTAACATTTGAAATTCTTTAAAAATGCCTCTACTTCAATTGAAAATGTCACAATTTTAAACATATGAAATTCAAAATTTAGAATCTTTGCAATTTTCAATGTTTAATTTTTAGTCTGTCAGATTTTCATTACCCCGAAATAAAAATATATCTGAGAATCGAGTCGACAACAAATTATAATCTGAACATCCAAATTGTTTCACTTTTTAAAGATCAATTTGTTATCAAAAACTTGAGGAATTTTTATTACCCTTATTCAGGAGGGTGCCTTGTCCAAAAGGCAAACTGTGTTCAGACGAGGAAGATCAACCTTGGAACGTAATAAAGAATTATCAATTCACGTTCAGTATTGAAAACGTATGGCAACCAAATTTTTGGTATATTAGCCTAGTTTCGTGCTACAGAAACACGACAACCTGCCTATGGGAACATTACGACAAACACGAGAAATTAGACTACGATATCTGGCTAGTAAATGGGAATCCAAACACCAGTAGCCTAAATACTTTGACCTATCAGTTTTCCTATGACCGACAGAACACCATAGAACTCTATCTACTATTTTTCTTGTGCTACATAATCTTAGTTCCTCTGCAATTATATGCAGTGAGACTACAGAGACATCCAGTTACAAGATTATTCACAGCCAGTTTACTCTTGGAATTTATAGCTCTGTGCCTGATTTTGATTCATGTACTGAAATTCGCTTTCGATGGCGTTGGATACGAACAGCTCGAAGTTGCCGGGGACATTTTTGATATCCTTTCCAGGGTGAGAAAGATTGTGTTTTATTATTTATTGTTTCCAAGAATACGTGTCAAGGAATAATGAAATATTGGTTGTGGATTTTTATTAAAACTGTTAATAAATGTCGGGGTTTTTCAGACCTCATTTATGCTTTTGCTGCTTCTACTTGCTAAGGGATGGGCAGTCACAAGAATGGAATTAACGTGGAAGCCTCTAGTTTTCACTATCTGGCTATTCTATGGGATTGTACACATTCTACTTTACGTCTGGAATATGGTAAGAAACGATTTTATCAGAGACCAGAGTCCGTCCATCTTTTTTCCGCCTGAATTAAAAAAAATCCCTCATATCGAGAATTCTGATCATTTTCTCACAGAATTTTGATGCATTTTTCAATAAATAGGAAATTTTCATTTGAAATCATTAGAGGTTTGAGAAATCATACAAATTAAAAGTCTCGAAATTCGGAGCCTTGCGTAAACTAAACTTTCTTATATTTTAGTCGTTTCTTCAAATTCTTCAAAATATCTTAACAAATTTAAGATTTAATTTAGTATGAAATGTCCGCAAAATACACTGTAGTCCCGCAAGAAAAGTTCCCGTTATAGAGGACAAGTGTTCCAAGGGGACAAGTGACTGACGCCGCTAGGTCAGCGGATTAACTCCACAACACAGGAGTGTATGAAAAAAGCGGACTATACCCTCTGCGGTTAATCGTCTTGTCGGCTTTATTCAGTTTCAAAAATGTCGCAGGCCATTCGCTTCAGTTCGCTTTCAGACACTCAGTGATTTGCATTGTGCGCGTTGCGAAAATAAGAGGAAGCGTTTATCTTTCCAAGAAAAAAATAAGCTTTTAGACAAAGTACAATCAGGTGCTTCAAAACAGATTTATATTTTTAGTATTGAATGTCGATCTTTGAACTTTATAATCTATAAAAGTTAAAAATTCGAAATTTGCAGCTTATCTGCATTTCATTTAAACTTGTTTAATTGGAAAGTGTTACTGCCTTGCATTTTATGTGTTATTACTTCAAATGGAAAAATGCTTAGCCTTAGAGTTCGAATTTTTTATTTTATTGACCGCGAAAAATGTTTGCGAACCGAGAAAAAACTGAGAAATTACCAGGATTTTTTTCGATTAAAACGACAAAATCCAACAGAAATGATTCAGCGTCCCTGATTGTTTATGGCGCGTCGAGTCCCGAGATTGTATATAGCGGGACTGCAGTGTACATAGAAATGATCAAACCTAGAAAAACAGGGCAATGACAATGAATTTATTTGTTGATCGGAAAATTTTTCACAGGCTTGAAATCAACATGCGTTTCCAAATTTTTATTTTTAAATAAAGTATTTAAAAATTATTTTATTTTAAATATGAGTTAAAATTGTATCGTAGGATTTTAGCGTTGCAATACTTTTTGTCCTTTTAGCATCGTCCCGATCTCAGGAGAAATTTTTTATTTTTGTCAAACATTGAAAATTCGATTTTTAATTTTTAACGAAAGCCGATTTTTAATTTCTGCCAAATTGTGAACTCAAAATTCTTGTACTATTTACTGTGAATCTCAATATTTCAAGAGTGAATTTTAATTTCTATTAAAACTGAGGATTTTATATGTTTTATCACAATCGCAGTTGAGCCTGTTCTAATCTTTGGTCAGTGTCGCGTTGAGAGTCTGAACTGACATTTTCGTTTGCTTGAAATTGGATAACTTTTTCAAGTTAAATTTTCGCTCTTCTGAAAAATGCTGATTTTCCTGGTTATCTAGTTCTGTACTGCAACCCTTCAAGTATAATTATAGAGTAAAGTCAAAAAATTATATAGTAGAAGAATTGTTTGTATTTATCTTTGTTTTTGAGGGTATCTTACAAAAAATGCTTCAAGAAAGAATAATGAAAGAAAATAAAAAATCTGATAAGTGTAATTCAAACTTTAGAAATCCTTACATTAAAAATTGAATAATTTGGATTTTGAAACGTTTCGAATCAAATAATAAAAATTAAAGCTTTCATCATTAGAGATTTTCTAATTTAAAAGTTAAAAATTGAACAACTTATAATTTATGAGTTATAAATATAGTAACAATGTTTTACTGCTACAATTTTAAAAAATGATCAATTTCAAATCTGTTCAAAATTAATCTTTTTCAAATTGATACGTTAAACATGTAATAGTTTCAAATTTCAATAATTCAAAATATTATTCTAAATCAAATGTTCTTATAGTTGAACAAATAAAAGTTCTTATTTCAAGATTTTAATTTTGCTACTAAAATTAAAATGATAAAATTTTGAAAAGTAAGATAATTTCAAAATTATTAAGTTTAACCAATCTCATTTTATGATCGTAATTTAAAACTTTATCAATTTTATACGACGTTTGGCATTTTAAAATTTTTCAAGCTTTATTTTAATGGTCCAGTTTTGAAAGCTTAAATTTAAAAATATGTATCAACTTTTAAGTCCATTATTTTTTAATGCTTTTTCAACATTATTCAATTGTAATGGCTTTAAATTTGAAAATATTTAGTTTTATAGTTTCCAATTTCATGTTGCACAATGTTTCAGGTTTCTTATTTGATATTATATAACTGCAAAGACTAAGGCCTCCAGTCCATGCACCAGAACGGCCGGATCTCGGTATGGCCGGAATCAGAAAGGTTCCGCGGAAACAGTGTCGTTCTCGCGCCGAACGTAGTCGATCTCAGTTCGACATTTGTAAGTTCACGTCCAAAGGCGTTCCGTTAATTCCAAAGAATGACTGGAACACAAGGCATAGAGCACCTTTGACTAGAAGGTGCTCTGCGATTGGTGTTTCGGTCATTCTGGGTTACGGTCATTCCGGTTCACGTGTTTGACAACTTTAGAAATGAACTGTATGCCTTTGGCTAGAACTTAAAAATTTCGAACACTTCGGCTGAGTTCGTCTCAGTTCGGCTCGAGAATATCATCGTTCCGCGGAACGTTTCTGATTAGTCAACGCGTCATTCCGGCCATTCCGAGATCCGGCCGTTCTGATGCATGGACTGGAGGCCTTAGGATTTAACTTTTAACGCTAGAAAAATTGAAAATAAAAATTATTCAAATTTGAAAGCTTTAAAATGAAAAATTTTGAATTTTATTCAGTTTGAAAGATAAAAACATTTTAAGTGATTCTCGATTGGACATTGTCTCGTTTTTTGGGCTTTGAATTTTAATTTATTTACACTTCTTAATTTTGCAAACTGGAGAAAAGCCGGGAATTTTTTTAATCTAGTGGTCACACTGTAACGTAAAGCAGATTTAAATTTTTTTATTCTGTCGGAGGACCATAATTAGAGCAAAACATTTCCAATGTAGCAAATCTTAAAATTTTAAAAGCGCCTCAGCCTAAAAAGCCTTAAAATTCGCAAGCCGTTAATTAAAAATTAGTATCTAAATCTTATTCTTATTTTTACAGACGGAAGTTGATATTATCGAAGACATTGATGAATACCAAACCTGGCCAGGATGGTTCATCCTCCTGTTCCGCAGTATAATTATGGTTTGGTTTTTGTACGAGTTACGCAACACTATGACTTACGAGCACAATACTCAAAAATTAAATTTTTTGCTCCACTTTGGTGCATCGTCACTCGTGTGGTTTATTTATCTTCCTATAATAGCACTTATAGCTCTTCAAGTTAGCGCACTTTGGAGGTTTAAACTTCTACTTGGTAAGCATTATTTAAATATTGCTTAAATCTTAGCCTGAAAAATTAATGCAAAGATTTGGGGCAAGAATTATTTCCCCTATTGTACCCTATATTCAGATAAGGTTCCTAGATTAGATGGAAGCTTCTAATGTGTCCCCTAAGTGTTTACATTTTTCTTGCACTTTCTTTCCTATCCATTACACACCTCCCACACACTTACTTGGCGCTGGGAGGGGGACCTAAAGTTTAAGGTGGGTTCCGAACCACCTAGAGCAACAGCCTTAAGTACTTAGAGAACCTTTTTCTCTAGAGGTACCGGTCACACGACTCTCCGGAAATGAACAACTCCCTTGCTAGGCTAGTGTTCACCGCATAGGCCACCGAGGCTCTTCCAGAGTGCGAGGCGGGAATCGAACCCGCAAGACGACAGAGTGGGCCCAAAGCCTGCGCTTTAGCCCCCACGACCATCGTCCCACTGATAAGGTTCTTAGAGTACCCTATTTTCAAGATTTGGTTCCTATGGTACACTATGCACAGTCCATAATGTAGCTTTTAATAATGTCACTTTTCTCTCAATAAATTCCTTCATCGGTTAAACTCTAACCAATTCAGGTCTATAACTATTTCCGAAGTATCTTGAATTGTTTTGAAATATTTCAGGGTATTTTTAAAAATTCCAGCAGTTTTTGAATAGATTTCAATAATTTAAAGGAATTTTAAAGATATTATGGCATTTTCGTGTCTTTTAAGGTATTTTAAAGAGCTTTTAATTATAACCCTTTGATGGCTCACTGGGGTAGAAAAGACCCCATGCATGAAAATTCATGAAAATCTATTGGAAAATGGTGGTTGAACGTCCCTGTCACCTGAGCCAGGTACCCCTCAAAGCACCCACAGAATGTAATTTTTTGCTACTCTTTAACTTCTACTATTTTTTCAGATTTAAAATAAATTTTGAATGAAATAATCAAAATTATTCTTCAAAGTCTGGGTAAACAGGGGTATTGTCGGCACCCATCTAGTGAACGACACTGTGCAGTAAAATTTGATTTATTAAAATTACAGGGATTTAAAATAGATACTTGTATATGTATAAATATTCTATTATCAATGTTATTTGTATTTAAATATTTATTCAGTACAAAGTTACTGAATTTATATTCATTAAATAATATTTTTGTTGCTGCCTACAGGACATGTTGACACTATAAAAATTAGTGATGTTAATTTGAAAGTCCTCTGAAAGTTAGAAGAAAAGTTATCTCTTATTTTCCAGTACTTTCAGAGGTTCAATATCTTTCATTGATTTCGGATTTCTGAGCCTCAAAAGTCAATCACCGACACCCCAGAATAAATTTGATAACTGCGTGCCCGGTGCCACTTAATGGGAGGCCTGTAGGATAAAAGTTGGATGAGATTTGACTGGTGGCCACCAGTCGAAATCACGGCGCTGTTTACCTTTAGAGCCGACTTGCTACCAAATGCATTGCGAAAATAAAAAAAGTGATATTTTTCTGTAGTTCTACTAAGATTTTCATCATTGTTTAAAGAAATAAATGACAAAATAGTGTACGACATTGCAAATAATTAAGATTAAACAAATTTAAAATGGCGGGAAATAAAAAAAATACATAAGAATTTTGGAGGGTTTTGTTTAGAAAATAAGTAGTTAATTCCGCATTAATATGTACACAAAGTATTTTTTTAGTAAAAAACTAACAAATTTTTTTTAATTTCATAGAAAAATGAATAAAATTAACAGTTTTAAAATTATTACCAACTTTTTAAATAATTGTTTTAAATTTTCGCCCTTTTAAATTTCTTCAATCTTATAATTTGCAAATCTTTACACTATTTTGTCATTTATTTTTTCTTACTAGAAGTTAAAAGTGTTTAAATTTATTCTTCCGGAGAAAAACGAAGAAAAGCACAGTAGAACTGTTAAAAAATATCACTTCTTATTTTCACCATGCATCTTGTAGCAAGACGGCCCTGAAGGTAAACATCACCGCGCTCGCGTACTACTATCTCCAGTAAGAGTCACACCACTTAGCTTTCAGTGCACGTGGCTGGTACTCCTTATGGACAAAAACGTCGTCTTTTCTTTTAAAAACAACCATAATTATATAAAATGACGTTCTTTATTATCTAAAGCAACTAAATTACATAATATTTCTTACACATAACTTTCTAAATTCTTTTAAATTCGAAATCAACACCGGTGATGTTTTCTAAATGTAGGGTGTCATTCACTGGAAATATAATGTTGATCGCTCCTTTCGAAAATTTATGATAAGAAAAAATGACAAGCGATATAGCAAATTCGATAGGGTAAACGATACGAAAAAACGAAAGCCGAAAATGACCCGTCCTAATTGGTTTGAACCTCAGTTTCAATCGGCATATCGGCATGTGCAATCCACATTCATCCCAATTCAGCAGACCTCGAATTCACCGGATTTAAATGTGGGTACGAATTGAACTTGTTGTTCGTATACGGATTCAAATAGATTGCAAATTGACTTCTAATCGGTTTGATTTGTGTCTTTTTAATACCTTTTTTTTAAAGACTTCCTGTCCAAAACTTTTGCCAGGGTGCCGAATCAGTGGCGTCAGAACGCGGATATCTCTGGCGTGGGCAGTAGAGATTCCTGCGTATTGTTAAATTGACACATGGCGTTGGGTGCAAGAACGGCCTACTGCATTTTACGTAAGGCCGTCATTCGAGTACAGTCTAGTCACGTGATTAACACAAAAGTTGGGTTAGGAGAAGAGTCAAATTTTGGAATGTCGTGAGTTTTTTATGACTAAATTATGAGACTGTTTAATACAGTAAAGTGTTTAAAGGCACACACGTGTTAGGACTGTCAGAACGGTATAGTGCTCAATTTTTTTTATTGAATTCGAGGTTATGTTTACAAGTACAATGTTATGTTATTGTTTATAAGTATATACAAAATTAGCAATGCGTTTAAATCCAGCACATGGCTCCGAACTTCTGTGAAGCATCATGTTCTCGAATTAACATTGTAACAAAAGAAAAATTGTGTCCGTAATAAAAAACGAAACTGGGTATTTTCAGCAAAATTCTATTTGAGAACTATATACCTACTAAATTATATTTACATGCATGAAATTAAAAACTTATTTGGAAAATAAGGAGGTACTCGATTAATTTTGTTTAAATTCAACATTAATTGCCCTTAACTATAGATTTAAACCAGGCGTACCGATCTAAAGTCAATTTGACTGAAATCACAAAAACTTATTTTTATTTATCGAATACCTGGAGATCTCTTCGGGACCTGCTGAGTTGAACCTTACAAAATATGTCTCTGATTTTTAGTTTGTTAACTTCAATAGCTTCTACTAAATAGAAGAAATTTTTAACCAATTATACTATTTAGCTAGTCATATTTTCTAGTTAAATTTAATTATTTCCAATGAAAAAGTTAACACCAAAATATTACTCCAGGAAATTTCCCTTTTTTCATAATTCGCGGGTTTTTTAAATTTTGAAAGTTTCCAATTAGAAACCATATAATTTTGAAAGTGTTTAGAATAAATAAGCTTCAGAGCTTATAGACAATTTAATTACAAAAACCAGTTGAATTGCATAATGTCTAAATCGGAACGCTATTAATTAAACAATTTTATTTCAATTCAAGAGTCATAAAATGGAACGATTTCAAGTTAAAATTTCAAAAATAGAACAATACCAAAGCTTTAAAAATGTAATACTTTAATATTGGGATTTTGGAAATTGGATAATTTAAAATTCATAGGAATTGAAATTGTCTTATTTATAATTAAAGGCGTTCAAAATTGCAAACTTGTAAATTTGAATAAATTTAAATTCAAAGTAATTGGAATTTGACAATCTAAAATTAAAAACTAAATTTAATCTTACAACGTTAAAGCTTCTGAAATTCTAAAATTTTAAATTATTATAAAAAAATTCACGATCTTCCAACAATTGACTCTTCTCCTAACCCAACCTTTGTGTTATGAATGTTACTAATCTACGAATTAGCCGAATTTCTATTCGTCTGTCATCATGTTTTTCCGTAATAAACTGTTTTATCTCTCGAGCAGGTTAGTCACGTGACTAGGCTGCATTCGACTTACGACCTTTCGTAAAATCAAAGATATTATTGTAGTAGAGGTGGCGTTGAGCGCTAAGAGCGTTCCCAATATATAC
>JAAAKG020121080.1:0-15068 GCA_010014905.2 Druon quercuslanigerum
AGTGTGTGCGGGTACAAAATTACAGTGTAGCACAGTGGGTGCGGGTACAAAATTACAGTGTAGCACAGTGGGTGCGGTTGCACAGTGGGTGCGATTGCACAGTGTGTGCGGGTACAAAATTACAGTGTAGCACAGTGGGTGCGGGTACAAAATTACAGTGTAGCACAGTGGGTGCGGGTACAAAATTACAGTGTAGCATAGTGGGTGCGGGTACAAAATTACAGTGTAGCACAGTGGGTGCGGGTACAAAATTACAGTGTAACACAGTGGGTGCGGGTACAGAATTATAATGTAGCACAGTGGGTGCGGGTACAGAGTTATAGTGTCGCACAGTGGGTGCAAGTACAGAATAGTAGTGCAGCACAGTGGGTACAAGTACAGAGTTAAACTGCAATTTTTTTCAAAATACTTACACCCTTAAAAAAATTGTCAATATTCGAGCGAGTCCAAAGGCTGATTCCAGCATAAGACATTCGATTTCTTCTATAGTTTGATCCCGATTTTGGGATAAAATATAGAATGGAAACGCTGAGACTGAGCAACAGTTTAGCAAGAAATCCCGTTATCTAAATGTCGATGAAATGGCGAATTTTGTGAGGAAGGAAGAAGTTTTTCCGAGTTTTTATCCCCGGGCGTTTGTCGAAAGGCAAATAGCTTGTTCCTGCATAGGTAATCCTTATGTTTTCTCAGATATCGTCCTTATCGTTTCTCCTTTCTTCGAACACGGATCACGTTTCATCGCAGTTTTCCACATGGATGCCCTGCTAGTCTCAATATTTTCCTGAAAGCCAAGCCAGTGCAGTCACTTTAAGCTGGGCGCGTCGTATTACAAGACTATGGTTTCGATTGGTTTCGATTTACTTAAGTGCCCTCGTAGCTTCCGTATCGGGGATTTATTCTCCAGGTGGAAAGGTAAGTAGCTCAAAATAAAACCTAGAGATACCATTTAACTCAATTGAAAGCGGATAGCGATCATTTAATTCTTCAGCAGGGTGGTCAAGTACAAAGCCTAACTTCCAAAATGCCCTGACTTTTCCCGGATTTTTCCCTGATCATCAATATTCTGACAACAATTTTAGTTTTTTAATATTCTTAACAGATAATCTTTAATAAACGGAATAAAGAATGTAATATTAAAAATTTTTAATTTCAACAAAATAGTTTTTTCAACCAAAAAGGACGAATTTCCAAAAAAAAAGTTGTTGAAACCACAATCAAATAGTTGCATTTTTAAACAAAAGTGATGAAATACTAACTTTGGAGGTCTGAATCGTTTTCATGCTCATTTTGCAAAAGATTTTTCGTGAAAAATAGATTTATTTTTGATCTTAATTAAAAAAAGAGAAAAATTTTTAAACGTAAAGGCCAATTAAAAAAAACAATTGGATTTTAAACCAAAAAAGGTAATTACTACCAAAGTAGATGAAATTTCTACCCAAAAAGATAGATTTCAAACAAAAAAGGTAACTTTTTAACAAAATTGTTGAATTTTCCATCAAATAATAAAAATGTTAACTAAACATATAATTGTCAGTAGAAAAACAAGAAATAGATTATTCGCTATAATAAATTAATAATAAGAATATTATATCAGGGTCAAAGCAAAATTTCATTTTCAAAATTCCGTACCTTTTCCCTAACAAATTTTTCATTTTTCCTAACGATTTATATTCAAAGAGAAACAAATTTATCTTGTAATATTTTTAACATAGAATCTTTCATAAACAAATTGAAAGAATCTCAAATAAAAAGTTCTAATTTATTATCCTCGAGAGTTTTCTGACTTTTTCTTGAATTTCCCTAACCAATAAAATCCCCTGACATTTCCCTGATTTACAGGCTCTCCATGGCCTACCGCCACCCTCTGTTAATAGAAATGATAAAATATTTAAAGAAAGCTGGCGAGACCAATCATTAAATGCTGACCTATTCTTATAGGCGATAAATTGAATGAATTTGAAACTAATTGGTTGTCTCATTATAATTTTAAAGCTAATTAATCCATCGCTAGCTCCGTGGCTAATTTTAATGGATATTGATTATCTAATAAATTACTAATCTGCAGTTTAGACTCAGAAAAAATATGATTCGCACAGAAGTACTAAATCGTGCTTAATTACATTAAAGTCTAATTACGTTTTGCTGTTGCATCTTCTTTTTTTGAATTAAAACAAAGCCAACTCTGCCGTGTGGAACTGATTATAGCGAACCTCTGCGGTTTGTTTCACGCAAGAAAGCACTAAAATCACCATCAGTGGGAAAAGAAAACTTGCGCTCTTGGAATATGAAAATGTGGAATGTCGTTAGTTCTAATATACTCTGATTATAGACCATACCGTAGACCATTTGTGTTTAACGAGTTCGAAACGGATTTACAGGATACCTACCTGGCGGATCGTTTTAAATTCCCGCTCTTTTTTACCCGATCAATTTAAAAGAGTTCAAGAAGATTTCTGTTTTGTAAAAGAACTATAATTCTGAGTTGTAACATCAGATAATTTTTGGTCATAAGAATTAAAATTCTGATTTGGAACATGACAAGACCATTTCTATTCTCCTCTTGCTATGTGCATGTTTCGCTACCGCACAGCGAAGTGGGTGCAATTACAGCGTTATAGTGTAGCAAAGTGAGTGCAAGTACAAAGTAATAGTGTAGTACAGTGCGTGCAAATACCGAGTTATAATGTAGCACAGTGGGCGAAGGTACATAATTATAGTGCAGCATAGTAAGTACCAGCAAAAAATTGTAATGGAGCATAATGGGTGTAAGTTCAGAAGTAAAGTGCAGCACAGTGGGTGCAGGTACAGAATTATAGTGCAAAACAATGGGCATAAGTACAGAGTTATAATGTAGCACAATGGGTAAAGGTACATAACTAAACTACAGCACAGTAGTTACCAGTACTTAATTATAATGTAGCACAGTGGGTCCAGGTACTGAATTATAATTTAGCACAGTGGGTGCAAGTACAGAATTATAGTGCAACACAGCGTGTACAAGTACAGAGTTATAATGTAGCACAGTGGGTGCTGGTAAAAAATTATGATGCAACACAGTGGGAACAAATACAGAGTTATAATGTAGCACAGTGGGTGCAGGTACAGAATTATGATGTAGCACAGTGGGTGCAATTTCTGAATCATAATGCAGTATATCGGGTGCAAGTACAGAGTTACTAGAACACTTTTTATCTATAAAATTGGATAATTTTTATAATAAATGGAAGATTAAAATGAGGATTTACTGAGGCTCTTTTCTCTTTCAATCTCTCTTGGTTGGTTTCATCTTCACCTAGGAGCATTATCGGTCCGAGGAAACGTTGCAATTTGATTCGTATCCAGACACTAAGGACCACCCCGTTACGTTAAGATAAGAAGAGCTAGTGTCTGCAAGAAACTTCGAAGACCCCTGACCTCCAGAAACTCGCGATACGACGATTGAGAGAAACTTTGGCGAACAAACGGGAAGGAAAAGCATCCCATCACGTGACCGTTACATCTTCCGACCTTTCTTCAACTTGGAAAGAGTTTAGTTTAGGAGTTTATCTCGAATTCGCAACTATGATAGGTGGTTCAGGATTCTCTCCAATCTCCAGGATCGGTTGCAATTTAAAGGTTTTCGCTTCAAGGCCAAGAACGATCAATACTGGTGCCAATTCACCGCGTCTAGGACCTCATTGCAGAAAATTTATAGGGGGTAAAACGATAAAAAAAATGTCACCATGGTCTGCGTAAAAGCTCCGAGCAGGATTATAAACCACGAAAATAAATTATACCGCCAGACCTGGCGTCTACATTTAAGGGAGACAAACAAAATTTCTGCCCCAACAAATAAAAAAGATCCCTGATAAGGAAATACAGTCTTCAGAAGTAATCAGGGTGTCTGCTCTCTTCATAACATTTTGAAAGATATATAGGATTTTGGACTCGGAACAGGAAATTTTGGAAATAAATTATACTTCTGATTTGCAATATCAGATTACTTTTGTTCTTAAGGATAACAAAAATAATTTGGAACAAAGAATTTTTTCATAAAATTATTCTTCTGAATTTTTTAACAGGGTTTTTTTTCCTTTTTATACATGAGGATATGTTTGAGGACAAAATTATAATTCTTTACGAAATTCCCTGTTCAAAAGTCAAAACTGTAATTTCCCAAATTTAGAATCACAATTATTTTCCAAAATTCCTTGTTCCAAGTTGCTCGATTTTCCTGTCTGGTAGACCCCCTGGTAATGTATTACTTCAAAGGAAACAAAAACTTAATATTTTAATTTTCAAGAAAAAGAATCTTAGGAATGACTTATATGAATATTTTCCTGCATGTGTCGGGTTTGTAATAAAAAAAATGATACCAATCCAAATGAAATCCCTCATCCCGGGATATTAAACGTGGAATAACATACATTCTCAGTAAGAAGCGAGCGTATTTTAAGTATCTAAAATTCTTTTCATCCCTCGGCAAAGAAGCCTGATTAATAGCGTTGATCGAGCGAGAGAGAAAACGAGGAAGCTGAATAGATGGTGAAAAAACAGAGAGAGAAATGGGTAACTCATCGAAGCAGACAGAATGTACTCCTCTGTACGATTTAATAGGATCAAACATTGCGAAATGAGTGTTAGCTCGTTGAAGAAATATTCACTGAACAATCTCACTGGAAAAATGTATAGTCGACTGGCTCTGCTTCGAGTTTCATGAAAACTCTGATCAGAAACGTTTTTCATCGATTTCGAGCGACTGTTTCATTTTTTTCTCAACGAGAATTCTAATAGTGCTTAATCGAGTTGTTTCCTGAAATAATAACTTTATTTGTTTAGAAATATAAAGTAGATAATTCTCATCAATTTTCAAATATTTTTTAGAATAACTTTAAAGTTAAAACTACAGACTACAGGTACTAGAGTATAGGTATATACGTTACCATCCCACCGCTGCCACCAACGACTTTTTATTTATACTACAGGATAGACATATACGGATTTTTTATAGTCAAAAGTGTTCTAAAAACAGGAGAAATAGTGTGATTTTTTTAAAATTGCAACCTCCTCAAAACATATCGAATTGAGAAAATTTTCCGCTTTTAAATTACAACAATGATTTTCCAAAAGAGCGAGACTATATTTATTGCAAAATTAAAACCACTGTAAAAAAATTCCTGGTTTGTTTCCCAGCGCTCAAAATTCCAAGTTAAATCCCAGTTTTCCCGGTCAGAGCCCACCCTACTTTAACAATAGCTTTTATTTGAAAAAAAAATCATTTCGTTCGTGTTTGCTTTGAAATCGTTTTATAGGTGATGTGAATATTTTATTCAGAGAGCAATATAAATTTGTTCAATGAAGGGGGGATATTTGATGTTTGCGTCTCGTTGATTAATGTTTTTGTATCGAAAAAAATTCGTTATGGGAGTTTGTTCAACGTGACTTTTCATAGCCTAAGCATAAAATTGGTGAAAATGGCTAAAAGCCGTGTATATGACGACTCGTGGAGAATTGGGATACTAAAAGGGATGGGAACTGAATGTACCCAACCCGCTTTAAAGTTACGCTCGATATAATAATTCGCTTTACCTGCTCTCTACTTTTTAGGTTGTTTTTTAATCCCCGAGTATGTATACAAAGTTTTCCCAAGTCGGAAAAGAAGTTTGGATTTGACTTGCAGATTCAGATATTCATTCATCAAGTTTTTTTCAGGGCACTTGTTGCTCTTCACATTATTAGGTATTACGAATATTATTCAGGCTTTAATAGGAAAAAAGGTCCCAGCAACAGAATAATTTTGTATAGCAGTTTTGGTTGTTCTTACCAAACTTTGGTTGTGACTACCAAAAAAATTAGTTGGAGTGACAAAATAATTTCTTTTGATCAAACAAACAAGTTTTTCAAGCACTTTTTGTTGAGTGTGCCAAAGAATTTTGTTGAGCATATTTTGCCCTTCTAGATTTTTTTCTCATAAAGAAAATATTTTATAATTTATTTACAAAATACATTTTTCCCGGAACAAAATAATTGCTGTTTGAAAAAATTTGTATTGCTCTAACAAAACTATTTTTTTAAGTGCACCAAAATTTAGTTCGCTTGACAAAACATAATTTTGTTGTGATCACAAATATTTAGATCGTTCAGCAAAAATATTTTGTAAAATCTAAAATATTTTTGTCAAATCTAAAAAATCATTATGTTGAGCTACTAAATATTTGGTTAATTTAACCAAATAAGTTTGTTCAATCTATAAAAAAATTTGCTGTGCCTACTTACGTACTTTTTGGTTAGTTTAACCAAACGATCCAACAAAATAATTTGGCTGGCTCAACAAAACGATTTTGTTTCTTCTATAGCTACCAACAAATTTGGTTGGGACAACCAAACATTTATTCGGGCAACCAAACATTTTTTCAGTGCTGCATCAACAGTATGTATTCATTTCAGATTTTAAACAGATTTTTAAATTTTCTGGTCTAGAATAGGGGATTTTTAACAAAATTATAATTCTGATTTTGAACAGAGTGTTGTAAAAAAAATCTTAATCATAATTTTTTACCAAAATTCCCTATTCGAACGTGAAAATTACTTCATTTTCAAAAATTATCCGTTTCAAGTCAGAATTATATTTATTTACAACATTTTCCATTATAATTTAAAAAAATATATTACATCCGTTTTTCTACAATTTCGAAGAGAGAAGTTTTTAATTATTGCAAGTTTTTACTTGCAAAAAAGAAAACTTTTAAATACAAAAAATTCTAAACTGGAAGATGGCATTTTTAAAATATGATGATTTCTGACTTTAGGCAAGGTTTATTTTGATAAAACTGCTTTTTATAAATCAGAATTAAAATTATAATTCTTTAAGAAATTTCATGATCCAAAATCAAAATTATAATTGTTTACTGAAATTTGCTGTTATATTTAATTTATTTATTCCTTCTTAAAGCTCAGAATTATAATTCTTTTGAAAATTCTCTCAACAAACCAAAAATTATATTTATTTAAAAAATTATTAATAATAATTCAGGAATATAGAGGACAGTTCCAAAATCAGGCCAATTTTTATTTGCAAAAAAAAAAAACAGAAAATTTTAATACAAACATCATTCAAAATCTGATGATTTCAGACTTGTATCAAGGATCATTTAAATAATTTTTCTTTTTATAAATTAGAAATAAAATTATTTAAAAATTGTTTTTCGTTCCATGTGTAAAATTGCATTTTTAAAAACAAAATTGTAATTCAAAATTTTATGTGCCAATGTCCAAATTATAATACCTTACTGGATTTTTTTATATTTCATTTAATTATTTACCCTTCAAATTCAGAATTATTATTGTTTTTGAAATTCCCTACAAAATATAAAATTGAAAATGTATTTTCTTCTCTAATAAAATCAGGACGATATTTAAAGCTTTAATTCCATTAGAGAAAGATAAGTGACACTTTCAACTCCCATTGTCCTGCATATTTTCGACGAATGAGCACAAGAATTTCGCAATCAACCGCACAATTAAACTAACGAAATTGAAATTGCCGCGTAATTTAAAAATCCAGACTGCTGAAACTGTCGGGGAAAATAATCATTTTATTTATTCATTTTCCTCGAACCATTCTGGATATTCTGGTATTATTAATGCCCGCATTCTCTTAATCCCCTTTTATCCCATAGGATAGGCACAGGCACTCGTTTCTTTTTTCAAAGTCTGCTAAACTTCGTCCCGAAAAATTATTTGTAATAAACATTATTTAAATAAATAAGAATTAATTAATTTACTATATGACAAACATTTTTCAGTTCTTTCGCTGATTTTATAGGTAAGTATCTGCAGTTCTTTTGGTTCCCTTGGTTCGGACTTCGTACCCAGAAGTCGAAAAATTTTAAATAATGATTGCACTCACCACATAATTAGAAAAAATCAAAACAATAGTGTTTTCATAACAATTAGTCAAGTTGATGAACATATGATACCTAATGATTTTAAAAAAAAAAATTTTAAGTATTTACAAATAAAATTCTACAAATATTTTAGCAATTTAATACATTACTGTATGGAGACTTGCCTTTAAAATGAGATCAAGAACTTAAAAAAAGATGTCAATTATTTGAAGTGGATGTTAAGTTTTTTGAATATAACATCAAAAATTCTGTTATTTATTTCCAAAGTTATTCCGATTTTTCTAAAACATATGAATTTGACATTTTTCTGCAACATCTCACGTTATTATGAGAAAAAAATGTAATGTAATATTATAAAAATTAAGGCTCTTTAGTACAAGATTTTTTCGCTAAATTATATTGCATATAGTACAGTTTTCTCAAATTTACTTGAATTCTATTTTTGAATACATTTTTTTTAAGTTGCACTGGAAATTTTTCGAAAACTGTAAATGTCTAGAAGTTAAAAAATTTGACTTCTTTTATTCGCCTAATTTTGGTCATGGAACGGAAAATTTTTGAAATTGATTTGAGTTCTGATTTGTAAAAAGGCAATTTACAAAAACAAATCCTGTTCCAAGTCAAAAATCGTTATATTTAAAAATATGCTTATCTTAAATAAGATTTTTTTTTAATTTACACATTTCTTTGTTTGCAAATAATGGAACGAGAATTTTGGAAATAATTATAAGTCTGATTTAGAAAAAGGAAACTAAGAAAAATCCCTGTTACAAAGAAGAATTCGTTATAATTTAAAACTTACCTTTTCCAAATGTTGTAAATAGATCGATTTCTGACTTGGAATAGAGAATTTTTGGAAAATAATTGTGATTCTGATTTGGAAGAAGGGAATTTAAATCAAAGATGCATGTTCAAATTCAGAATTATAACTCTTCTACAAAAAAATGTTCCAAATCCAAAATCTTTAAACTATTTTTGATTTAACTACGCATTATATTTTTTTGTAAATTTATCTTTTTTCTTTGTAAATTGAACTATAACTATAAAGTAATTTTGATCATAAGAGGGATTTATCGACTTTTACTACTGCAATTTGCATGTTTAGGTTCTATCTTTAGATAGGTATATAAGCATGTAAATAAATAATGCGCAATCGCAGAGAATATAGACATTACATTTCTTACTCGTGCAAAATTAGTTTTAGAAGTGTTTATCAGGATAAAAGTTTCTCATTTTATTCAAAATATTTTGGATTAAAAAAAAAAACTTTAAAAAAGTCACAATCTCAAAGACTCAAATACTGATTTTTGGAAAAGTACACTGTCAAAAATGTTTGCATTTTACAACACTTTGACTTTGCTTCTGTATAATAAAATTCCATTTCCGGAATAATAATCTTAATTTATAATACATTTGTATTAAAATATTTATGTGAAATTTTGTAGAATTCAATTTCCAAATTTTGTAACTTACGGATCAAGCAGTTTTCATAATTGAAATATAATGCATAATTTTCTTTAGTTATAGATTCATTTAAATCCATTACTAGTAACACTATAAAAAAAATTAATAAAAAAAAGAAAAGATGGTTTTTGTTTTTGGCCTTTGTCTTTGGAATTTAGGGCATTTTAAATAAAAAAGACTTTATTTAAAATAACTTCATTGCTTGAAATTTTACTCTAGAAATTATATATTCGAGGAGCCTCCGGAATATTTTTACCAAATATTGAGTTTAATTGGTTTAATCCATTTTGGTTAAAAAATAAGTGATGGTTTTAAATTTTGAGTTCTAAGAATTTGCTTTTTCATAAAGAACATGAATTAAAGAGAACAGTGAAAAATGCTGATGAAATATATCAGAAAAAGGTTTTTAATAAAAACTTAATCTACTTTAATTTACATTGAGACAATTGTCATCTAATTGTAAGATCATAACTTCTGAATTAATTAGTCCATTATTTTTTTTTCCAAATTGTTGGGAGATTTGTGAAATTTTTTTTGGCACAAGATGTCTATGTTTTAAAAAATTCTCCTTAAAATTTACGAACCAGAGACTTTATCGTTTTTTAAAAATCGGTTCTTGGTCAACTTTAGATTTTGAAACTATTTTTCTTCATGCGGAGGCGTACTTTTTCCTTGAGTAATATTTCTCTGTCTGTACGATGTTCGTATAACTGTCAATAGAATTTGTAGGACCTGCCATTAAGTTAGAAATGTTGACAAAAATCTTTTTTTAAATGCAGTTATATTTGTAAAGATACGAATAACTCCTATGAAAATATAAGTAACCTCGATTTTTATTTCCGAAAGTCTATGAGAATGCTACCTAAAGAAAGCTGGGACTAAACGAAACACGCTGGGGAAATAGGTGGGCCACTCATAATTTCATATTTTATCAATAGATTTCTCTTTTCCTTTATAAAAATCTGAAAGATTTTTTTTTTCCGTAAAATAAATGTCCATTTATATAGTATCATCTATCAGAATATATGGTCCTAACAAAATTATTTCAAGTTTTAACCAAAACACAATGTTTGGGATTGACTGTAGATTATCAGTCATTTTTAATGATCCGTTCTGTTGGATTTTCATTATTTTCATAAAAGTTTTTACCAAAAAAAGACAAAGTTCAATAAAGAAAAAAAAACGTTTTTTTAACAAAACAGTTCAATTTTCAAACAGAAAAAAAATAACTTTCTAGAATCAAGACAAATTTTCAATAAAGAACATAAATTTTTAACCAAATAGTTAAATTCTTAACTAAGAAATATACATTTTTAACCCAACATTTTCAGTTGAAAACAATAATTGTTAACTAGAAAAACAAGGAATTTTCAACAAAGTAGTTACATTTTTAACCAAAGATATAAATTTATCACTAAAATCATGAATCTTCAACAAAGCATGTTATTTTTTAGCATATATATGAAATCTTAACAAAAAATGTTTTAGTTCATATTTCAAACAAAAAAATTTTTTATCCTTAATGAAAAACAGTTAAATTTAAAAAGAAGTACAAATTTCAGCCAAAGTGATTTATTTTTAACCAATAAAGGCAATTTCAAAAACAATACACGAATTTAAAAAAAAATAGTTTAATTTTCAACGAAAAAAGATTAATTTTCGACAAAAAATTGAATATTTTAGTTTTTAAAAAAAAAAATTATTTTCATAAAAAAAATGATTTTTCAACCAAGCATTTCTAACAAAGAAGTGGATGAATTTTTAATTTGGATCATGAATCTTCAACCAAAAAAATCATTTTTGAATAAAGTAGAAAAATTTTCAAGTAAGTTGTAAAATTTCCAATAAAAAATATTTTATAAAAAGCGATTTTTCAACCAAGCAGTTCAAACAAACAAGTAGATGAATTTTTAATTAGGATCATGAATCTTCACCCATAAAAATCATTTTTGAACAAAGTAGAAAAATTTTCAAGCAAGCTGTAAAATTTTCAATAAAAAATATGAAATATCAACAAAAAATGTTTTATTTGATATTTTCAACCAAAAAAATATTACAATTTAAAGTGAAAAAAGTTGACAATTCAACCAAAAACGATTTGAATTTTCAATAAGAAAACTTGCATTTAACCAAGAGTTATCATTTTCAGCCAAAAATATTTATTTTCTACCAATGAAGACGAATTTTCAACAAAGAACATAAATTTTCAACCAAATAGTTAAATTTTTAACTAAAAAAGATACATTTTTAACCCAAAATTTGTAGTTGAAAAAAATAATTGCTAACTACAAAAACAAGAAATTTTCAACAAAAATATAGTTACATTTGTAACCAAAGAGATGAATTTATAACTAAAATCATCAATTTTCACGAAAAAAAAGTTTGATTTTCAGCGGAAAAAGATTAATTTTTGCCAAAAAATTAAATATTTTAGTTTTTATACAAAAAAAAATTATTTTCATCCAAAAAACAGCGATTTTTCAACCAAGCAGTTCAAACAACGAAGTAAATAAATTTTTAATTAAGATCATGAATCTTCAACCAAAAAAATCATTATTGAACAAAGTAGAAAAACTTTCAAGCAAGTTGTAAAATTTCCAATAAAAAATATGAAATATCAACAAAAAATGTTTTTTCTTAAATTTAAAAAGAAGTAGAATTTTTATCCAAAGCGATTTATTTTCAACCAATAAAGACATTTTTTAAACAAAATACACGAAATTAAAAAAAATAGTTTGATTTTCAGCGAAAAAAGATTAATTTTGGACAAAAAATTGAATATTTTAGTTTTTATACAAAAAAAAAAATTATTTTCATCCAAAAAACAATGATTTTTCAACCAAGCAGTTCAAACAAACAAGTAGAGGAATTTTAATTAGGATCATGAATCTTCAACCAAAAAAAATCATTTTTTAACAAAGTAGAACAATTTTTAAGCAAGTTTTAAAATTTTCAATAAAAAAATATGAAATATCAACAAAAAATTTTTTACTTGATATTTTCAACCAAAAAATATAAATTTTAAGTGGAAAAAGTTGACAATTAAAAAAAACGATTTTAATTTACAATAAAATACAGTTGAATTTAACAAAAAATAATAAGTTTCAGCCAAAAAAAATTTATTTTCTATCAATAATGACAAATTTTTAACAAAATATTCAAAATTTCAAAAAACAATGTTTACTTTTAAAATATTGAATAATTTAGTTTTCATTAACAAAATTTAGTTTTCATTGACAAACAACAAATTTTGAACAAAATAATTACATTTTTAACCATAAAAAAAAGTATTCAAGTTAAATGATTAATGTGTTAAACAATAAAAATTGATTTTTAACAAAGAAGTTTAACTTTCAACCAAGTAATTAAGGTTTTAATTGAAAAAGATGAATTCTCAAAAAAAATGTAACAGTAACTTTCACTAATAAAACAGTCATTATTTAATTAGTTTTAGTTTTTATTAGCCTTCAATTAATTTTATTAATAATTAGTTTATTATTTAATTAATTGACAGTTATTATTATTTATTATTTTTATTATTTTCATTATTTTTATTATTCTAATCCGTAATTTTTAATGTGTTAATCAATCATTTTTCGTTAACTTTAATCATTTATTAAAATGTAGAAATTTAATGAATAATTTAAATTCAGAAATAATTTCACTATTTCAAGCGACTATTTGATTCAGTGAGCGAATATATCTGTTAAAACAACTATTTTGTCAGGTTAATGTGTAGAATTCCTGTAAATAAATCCAAAAATCAAACGAACAAATTTGGAACAACAAAAAAATGTTACTATCGCAATTTGAAAAAAAAAGATAAAAATTTTTCCTAAAAAAAAAAAGAAAAAAATGTCTTTTTTTGACAAAAATTAAAAAAGAGGAAATAAAAATGCGAGGGCAACCAACTAAACGCCCTTCCTTCCCTTTTTTATTTTCTTTAGTCTTTTGTATTTATATTATTATCAAATCACAATAAAGAAATATTTGTAAAAAATAATCACCAACGTTTCAACAAAAAAAAGCATTTTTTTCTTTTATTTTTTAGGAAATTTGTTACAAAAGACAAATTTCGTCGTGGTTAACCAAATGTGGTCGTTGGAATCCTTTTTTTTTAGGAATCCTTTCTGAACTTTATTGAGAAAAATCTAAAAACATGTCCCATTCATACCAACCTTACGGTGCTCGACATTGAACATTTTTCATTACGTTCCATCCTGGTCCTCAAATAACGTTGATAAATCGACCAATTAATTCACCTGCGTATAAAACCGACATTTCAAAGCTTCAAGAAGAACCCTAAAGTCACCAACCAAGCAAAGAGTCTTTATTTGTAATCCAGCAAGATTGAAAACGCATTCTGAGATAACCCCTTTCTTCATCTTTTCATCCGCACAAAGAGTTTCTTTACAAGCATCCTACTCACGACAAATAGAAAATGAAATATGGAAACGAAGTGGCTCGAAATGTAGGCCCTGGGGCCAAATCCCTACAGGAGTAGAAGCAGACTTAGAGGTTTCCAGTTTGGAAAATGAAAAACGGAAAAGGGAAGACGGTCCCTCACGCAGTCATGGAGCCCGTCCCCTTTCTCGTTGGATTCCAGTCATTTGTAGCACGGTAGGACACAATCATCCATGCACAGGAGGGTTCACACCTGCCCTGTTCTATCTAGCTGGGGCCAGGTTAGGTTAGACTTTCGAGGCGTTTATGCGGAAATTAAATGAGCCGAGAGGAAGGTCTTCGAGAAAGGGGGCGGGGGGTGGATTGTTGTGTCGGTGGAACCCGAAGGGCGATGGATTTCGAAAAAGCGAGGAAACAGCTGCGGTTAAGATAGAGCGGTTAGCGGTTGGGAGATGGTATCTCCGAAAATAGGATCGTTGGTTGGGGTACGCATTGTGCCGTGGACAGGACAGTATTCGTCTCGTCGCCACACTATTTTTAACTTAACTACCACTGGCCGCCTCGCGAAACTCCCTGCCAGTGCCAATTGCACTTTCCGTTCTTCTAGCCGTTTTGCGGATGCTGGCCAAGAACACTCGGGCGCCATCAGGCTTCGCCAAGTACCACCGCAACCGGAAAATTCGAGAGATGGATGGATAAGACTCGGGAATTTAGACCTGCCGGAAATAATTATAAGAAATTGCTGGGTACTTTTGGATTTATGGAATTCCGAGTGGACATAGGTTCCAGAAAAAGATAAAAGTCGTTCATAAACTGGCTGGTGCAACGCTCTTTCAGAACATGGTTGAGTTTTCAAACAAAGAAGATTTTGTGCCAAATAGTTGGAATTTCAAGCAAGAGACGAATTTTCAAACAAGAGACGAATTTTCAACGAAGTAGTTAAATTTTACAGTTAAAAATGAAGAATTTTTTCAAACCAGTTGGATTTATAACAAGAAAGGGCATTTTGACACAAGCTGAATTTTCAGCCTAAAAAGAAACGTTTTCAGGCAAACTGACGAATTTTTTAAAGAAAAGATTAAATTTCAAGCAAAAACAGTTGAATTATGAATAAACAAGTCAAGTAAGAAAAATGACTTTTCTATCAAAGGACATATTTTCAACCAGTATAATTACATGAAAAAAAATCAACCTTCAAACAAATAGATGGATTTTCAATCAAGAAAAATGAAGCTTTAACCAAATAGTTAAGTTTAGAGGTCAATAAATTTTTTTTTTAAGCCAGTTGAATTTTCAACAAAAAAGGATATTTTT
>JAAAKG020121091.1:0-15067 GCA_010014905.2 Druon quercuslanigerum
TTTTTATTATCCAATAAATAAATAAAACTATATAAATATATTTAAAAAATATATAATATAAATAAAAATAAAATTATATTATCAATAATATCATTTTTTTTTAAATTTCAATGTTCTTTTATTGTGATTTGATAATAATAAAAATAAAAAAGACAAAAGAAAGAAAATGAGAAGGAAGGGGATGTGGTTGGTTGCCTTTTCATTTTTCTTTCTTCTTTTGTACTTTTATTTTATTTTTTTTATTTTTTACTGAAATTTTTGTTTAAAAATTTTTTTCAGGTTACAATTTGATCATTTTTTGTTTGTTAGTTGTGGTCCAAATTTTGTCGTTGGATTCTTGTTTTTTACAGGGGTTTTCATCAATTTGATGATTGGACGTTAAGTATTCCATTTTCTTTTTAAAGTGTTTATTTTTTTCTAGTTTAGAATTCAACATTTGCGTTGAAAACTTGTCTTCTTTGAGTGAAAATTCAACTATTTCGTTAAAATTCACGTATTTGGTTGAAAAATTGTATTTTTGGAAGCAAAATTATTCGTCTTGTTTGAAAATTAGTCTTATTGTTAAAAATTTAAGTATTTTAGTTATATTCTTAATTTTAGTTGAACTATTTCAGTTGAAGATTCATAAGTTTATTTGAAAATTCATTTATTTTGCCGGTTTTTGCTGTGTTTGCTTTCTGCGAGAAATATGAATGTTACCTTAAGTTGAGCAGGAAAATAAAAAAACTTGACCGCAAAACTCGGGTAGTGGCCAGGAATTTAAAATCGTATTGACAAATCGCCAACCCGTTTATTAATTTAAAAAAATACAAAATATTTCAATGTCTTCCCAATATTTAAAAAAATTATACCGGGTAAAAGGCTGGAATTTCGATGTAATTTTTCTCCAGGATTTGATTGCTATTTAATTATATATACGAATTAATTGTTTTCAGTTACAAAGACTTGCCCGGGCATCCTCTGAAATGTACTTTCGATGGAACCCTGAAAGAACTTGTCGCTTATTGCAAGCCAAAGACAAAGAAAATCTTCTATCAGCAGCTCAGTATTCGAGTGAATGAGCTCGAGAATAAGAAGCAGTTCAAGTGCATCTGGGTGCCGCCCTCCCTGAAGGAGGAGAAGGAGATAATTCTCTATCCGAATAAGAATGGAACAGTGGCGACACTCTTGGAGGAAGCGAAGAAGCAGGTGGAGTTTTCGGAAAATGGATCGGGCAGACTGAGGTTACTAGAAATCAGCTGCAACAAACTCTCGCCCGGTCCGAAAGACGAAGTGCCTCTGGAAAACTTGAATTCAGGCAATAACAAGATTTATAGGATAGAAGAGGTGCCGAAGGACGAATTGACTCTGGCGGACGATGAAATGTTGGTCCCTGTTGCGCATTTCCACAAGGATGTATTTTCAACCTTTGGCATTCCTTTCCTCTTCAAAATCAAACATGTCAGTTGAAAAGAGCGATTTTCGATTTTGTTGTTGTTTTTTTTTCTATTGTGCTTGCTTGCTGATATTCGATTTACTTTTTTCAGGGCGAACCGTTTTCGAAAATGAAGGAAAGGCTATTTAAGAAACTAGGAGTTCAAGAAAAAGAATTCGAGAAGGTAACTAATTTGTACTCTAATCTTGACTGCTGGAATTTAGTGTTTCAAAAAAAGGTCTACAGCTTTCAATTTTTAAACTATTTGAACGTTTTTTTAAAAAGAATTTAATAAAATTAAATTTTTAATAAACGTAGAAACCGAGGGGGCAACAATCTGGTAATCCGGTTGAAACCGGAGTAATTATGTTTTTAGACGGAGTAATCCAGAGTCAGTCATTTGAAATCCACTTAAGGCATTTGTCTTGCCAATATTCAGATATACGAAAAAATAGCATTTCTGCCCTGTAGGTACCCTAGTTGAGTCAGTTATTTTGAAGAAATAACAACAATCAGAGAATTTCTGTAAGATGTAACTCTTAATCAAAAATAATGGCTGTCATATATTTACTATGTTATTTTTAAGATGTTAGGGTATTTTTTAAACTTCTAAGGCATTTTCAGGAACTTTTAGTTTAAATTATTTTTGGGAATTTTAATAGATTCCGAAGAAGTTTTTTATTAATTTAATTAATTTGCAGTGATTGTAAAGCTTTTGACATATTTTAGGATAAAGGTTTTTATAGAATTTCTGGAGATATGGAGATTTTACAGGACGTATGAGGTTTTAAAATATTTTAAAAGATTTCACGTTTTTTTCTAAGATGTTCGAGGTTTTCAAGGGATTTTAGAACTCTCAATGTATTTTAATACCTTTTCCATGATTTCGGAAAAATAATAGAATATCACGGAGTTTTATAATATTTTAGTGCATTTTAAAGAATTTATTATCGAGATTTCTATAAATTTACGCTTTTCTACTTAATTTTTTTTTTTAATTTTTAAAAGTTTTAATTTAATTGAACCTGGGGAAGATTCACTTTTTGGTTTAAGATTTAAAATTTCAGTTAAAAATGTAACTTCCATTTTCGGTTGAAAATTTATCTTCCTTTAGTACAAAATTCAACTATTTATTAAAAATGAATCCGCGTTGTAGGAAATCCAACAATTTAGTTTTCATTTTTTATTGTAAATTTATCTTTGTTAGCTAAACATTCAACTATTTTGTTCAAAATTTACGTTTTTGTTTAATTCGTCATTTTTTATAGAAAGTTCGTATTTTTTATAGAAAATTAACTTTATTAACTAAAACTTCGAAATAATTGTTCTTGCTTGGAAGTTTATATTTTTTAGTTGAAAAATCAACTAGTTGCTCGAAAATTCAAGTATTTTATTGAAAATTTGTATATATCTATTACATTTTTAGTAAAATTCAACTATTTGGTAAAAATTATTCCATATCATTTTCAGTTGAAAAATTAACTATTGTAATAAAAATTCATATATTTTGTTAAAAATCGGTATTTTTTTTGTAGAAAATTTATCTTCTGGCTGGTTTTTTTAATTTTTAAAAGGTTTAATTTAATTGATGATGAGGATCAATTAATAAAATTATTGAAGGATTTGAAATATTTTAACCTATTTTTTTTTTTAAATTCCTTGGCATTTTCAAGAGCTTTAAAAAATTTCAGAGAAGTGTAAAGGATTTTAAATGATTTGGATAATTTTAAAAGATTACAAAGAATTTTTTTATTGATTTCAGTCATTTAACGTGATTTAAAAGGATTTGAAATACTTAATGATATTGTAAATTGTTGATTTTTTTTATAAACTTCATCTAACTCTTCTCATTTCCTTTAAGTTTCTCTAAATTCACACAAAAATTATTTGTCATCAATCGAATTGTTTTCGATTCTTAAAATTGTTCCAATTTATTTGAATTTATCTTTAATTGGTTTGAAATTTTTCTTGGAATCCACCCTGAATTCTTTTAAATTCCTGGGAATTCTCTCGCATTTTTTTAATTTACTTGAATCCTTTTAAATTCACTCAATTCCACTTAATTCAGTGCATTTTTTTGAATTTTTAAAAGTTTTTATTTAATTGATCCTGAAGTCTATTAACCTCATAAAATTCTTAGGCATTTCATCATATTCTGAGAATTATTCCCTTACATTTTTCTAAGCTTATTTCAAAGTTACTGAATTCAAATAAGGTTTTTCAATTTTTTGAAAATTCATTTAATTTTTTTAAAAATTAGTTTGAATTTTTATGAATTTTATTGAATTCTTTTCTTTGAACTTAAATTCCTTTAAATTCAATCCACTTTTACAGAAATCAGTGGAATTAAAAAAAAAAATTTCACCCTTTGAGCGTGACAAAAAATACCTTTTGGTCCCTATATTTTTACCCCTAAGGCAGGCTGGTGTAATTTCAAATAAAAAACATTTTTTATGAAAAATGTTAAAAATCCCCCCCCCCAAACCAATAATTTTAACCATGTTTTTTGCAATTAAATTTTTGCTGACCGTCGCATCATAGCAAATTTTGATAATTGATTGCATTTTCATAAATAAGAGCTTATTTTTTTCGGGAAAACATTTTCTATAACTCTACTGTTTCCAATTTTAAAAGTAATTTTTTTAAACAAATAATTAAATTTAAAGATTATTTAGTTATTTTTCAAATTTGAATGAGTAGAGTTGTAGAGAATGTTTGCCAGGAAAAATAGCAGTCATTTATTAAAATGCAATCATTTTTGAAAATTTGGTAAGAAGCATTAAAAACTGAAAATTTAACTATTCTATTTTTGGTTAAAAATTAATATTTTTAAGATGAAAATGCACGTATTTGGGAGAAAATTAATTTCCTTGATTTAAATTTCACGATTTTGTTTGGAGATTCAACTGTTTGGTGCAAAATTAATCTTCCTTGGAGGATATTCAACAATTCTGTCAATATACAATTTTTTTCTTGAAAATTCAGCTGATGTAGTTGAAAATTAAACTATTGTTTAAAATTCGTTTTTCTTTTTAGCTGAAAATTCACATATTGAGTTGAGAATTCGTATTTTTAAGTTTTAAATCATTTTTGTAACTCAAAATTAACTCTTCTATTTTTTATTTTAAATTTATCCTTTTTAGTTGAATAGTCAACAAGTTCTTTGGAAATTCAAGTATCTTGTGAAAAATTGCTTTTTTTGCAGAAAATTACTCTTTATTGTTGAAAATTTAGTTATTTGGTTTGAGTTTGAAAATTTCAGTTAAAAATGTAACTATTCCATTCTCGGTTGAAAATTTATCTTCCTGTAGTGAAAAATTCAACTATTTGTTAAAAATGAATCCGCTTTGTAGGAAATTCAACTGTTTTATTCAAAAATCCTTTCTTTAGTTTAAAATTCAACTATTTTGTTGAAACGACATGTATTTTGTTAAAAATTTGTCTACTTTGTAGAATATTTTCTTGCTTAAAAATGTTTTTTTTTTTTAATTTGAAAAATTGGCTAGAAAACTCATATTTTCGATTAAAAATTGAATTAATTTGGTTAAAAATACTTTTTTTTTATATTGAAAAATAATTTTTTTAACTAAAAATGTAATTCCATTTTTTATTGCAAATATATATGTGTTAGTTGAAAATCCAAATATTTGGTTTCCAATTCATGTATTTTCTGGAAACTTCGTATTTTTATACAAAATTAACTTTATTGACTGAAAATTCGACTATTTGGTTGAAAATTCATTTATTATCATAAATTTTGATGAAAATTCGTTTTTTTTTTGGTAAAGAATTAACTTTTTTAATTAAAAATGTATCTTTTCCATTTTTGATTAAAAATTTATCTTTTTTAGTGGAAAATTGAACTAGTTAGTTGAAAACTCATATCTTTCGGTACAAAATAATCTTCATGGTTATAAAATCATATTTTAGTTTGAAAATTAAACTATTTGGTTGAAAATTAATCTACTTTGTTGTTATGTAAATAATTTCGTTAAAATGTATCCTTTTTAGTTGCAAAATCAAATCTTCTGTTGAAAAATCGTTGGTTTTTGGTTGAAAATACATTTTTGACTGAAAATCCAATTCAATTCTTTCGTAATTAAAAAGCTTTTATCCCATTTCAACACCTACACAAATATTGCCTTATTCTCAAATTTTATATTTAACCCAATCAATTTTCAATTCAATTTAATTGGCTAAAAAAGTGGAAGAAGTTTAAATATCGCTTCGTAAATTTGTTAAAAATATAATGCTCTCTCATTATAAAAAATAATAATTTTAAACGACCACTAATTTAAGGCTGTATGACCTCTTTGAATAGAAAATTCCAGATTTACAACACTGTGTGCTGAGTCAAATAAAAAAACAATTTATTTGACTGTGAAACTTAATAACTTGGAAAAAATTTTAAGTTTAAGTTTGCTGTGGTATCGATGAGCAAGCCGCAGTTCATTGACACGCCCGACTACACCATCGACATTTCCGACTTTCGAACACATCAGAATCAGAGTGAGTTTTCTTTTTTTATAAATTATTGTTTTTGTTTGAAGCACTTATATTTTATATTTATACCTGAATAATTTTGGTTGAAAATAAAATAACTTGATTGAAAGGTGAATTCTTTTTCGAAAAATTTATCTTTTTGTTTGAAAATTCAACTATTTGTTGAAAAACCGTTCTTTTTGGTAAAAATTTATCTTCTTGTTTGAAAATTCATCTTTTTGGTTCAAAATAAAACAATTTGGTTAAAAGTTTTATTCTTTTTTGGTCTTTTTTATTAGAAAATTCATTTTGTTTTTTTCTTGAAAATTCGCCTTTTTAGGTAAAAAATTAATCTTCTTGTTTGAAAATTTAACCTTTTTGTTTAAAAAAGAAACAAATTGGTTTAAAGTTAAATTCTTTTTTGGTATTTTTTAGTAGACAATTAATTTTTTCTTTTTGAAAATTCGTCTTTTTCGGTAGAAAATTAATCTTTTTGGTTTAACATTCAACTGTTTGTTAAACATTTTTCTGTTTTAGTTGAAAGTTCATGGTTTTTGTTGAAAAGTCGTCTTTTTTGGTAAAAAATTAATCTTCTTGTTTTAAGTTTCATCTTTTTCTTTAAAAATAAAACAACTCGGTTGAAAGTTAAACTCTTTTTTGGTCTTTTTTAGTAGAAAATTAAATTTGTTTTCTTTTTAAAAATTCGTCTTTTTAGGTAGAAAATTAATCTTTTTGGTTTGAAATTCATTTGTTCTACTTGAACAATCATCATTTCTGTTCAAAATGCATTACCTTAGTTGAATCTTTTTTGTGGAAAATTATATAATTAATTATATATATAATTAATTATTATATAATTTTTTAGTTTAGTATTCAACGATTTGATTGAAAATATGTATTTTTTAATTGAAAAATTATGTAGTTTGTTGAAAAATTCTCTTTTTTGATAAGACATTAATATTCTTGTTTGAAAATCAATTTTGTTGTTTGAAAACTGATTTTTTCTGTTTAAAATTCAAGTATTACAGTTAAATATTCACCATTTTAGTTGTAAATTAATCTTTTTGGCTAAAAATATAACTACTTGGTTGAAAGTTAAACTCTTTTCTGAAAGACTATTTTTTTTGTTTAGAATTTATCTATTCCGGTTGAAGATTTATCATTTTGTCGTTTTTTTTAATTTTTTTAAATTTAACTCTGGTTGGAAATTTAACTATTTTACTGAACATCCTTTTTTTTAATATTTTGATATTTTTTGTTTTAAAATACGACTATTTGGTTAAAAATTGATTTTCGTGATTGTAATTCAAGCATTTTGTTACAAAGTCATTTTTTTTTGGTTGAACATAAAACTACTTGGTTTAAAGTCGAACTCATTTCTTATTAATTTGAAATTTTTCATCTATGAAAACGAAAAACTGCTTAGCATTTAGAAATATCTGACTTTTGATTTGTAATCAGTAATTATAAATTAAATATTCAAAACTAAAAAAAAATTTTTAAAAAAGTTAAACGTAACAATTTTAATTGTTCTATTAAAAAAAAAATTAATTTGTAAATCAAATTATTGAATTTTCGTGTATAGATAACAGTTGTACACCTATTATTCTCAGAAATTGAGAAACTTTAAGAATTTTGAAAGATTTCAGAAGAATAAAAATAAATTTATAGAAAAATTGAAAATAATTTTTTATTTCAAAAAATTAATTTGAAGAGAATATTTTAAAAGACTTATAAAGATTTACAAAGTCTTGGAGGTTTATACAATTAAAACTTAAAAGCGTTTAAAGTTTAAAATTTGGGATAAAAAAGAGTTTTATTTTATCAACTGTAAATATAAATAATTGATTTGACAAAACGATTCTAAATCTGTACAAAATTTGAGAATATCCAGATTGTAACTGTTAAAATTCGAAAGTGTTGAATACGATTTGGAATTGATATAATATAATTTATTTCGATAATTTTATTTTTAAATAACAATGATTCATCAATAAAATATTTCAAACTCATAATCTTATATCTTCCTTTATATTATTTTTTATATTAAATTGAATCAATAAATTTAATAATATATTAATTTTATTAATTGTTCTTAGCCATTAAAAATTTTACTTTTCATTTAAGACGAGTAAATTGAAACCAAATATTTAAAAGTAAACAATTTTGAAACTGAATTGTTTTACATAGAAAGCTTTGAATCTCTAGAATTTCAAGAGTTTTTAAACTTTTAACGTTTCAATTTTAATTGTTCTATTAAAAAGATGTTAACATTTATTTCTGAGAATTTTTAAATATATTTTTAAATTAACCAAATTTTCCCGACAACTTTTAGAAAATCCTGCAAGTTAAAAAGAAATCCTTAAAATCTTTCAGGTTCTTTTTTTAAAAATAATTTTGGAAATCTCTTAAGATCTTTTTAAATTGTCTGTTACAATAATTTTTCAAAATGAAAAATCATTTTCAATTTTCCTAGGAATCTTAAGAAAATGTTTTTAGTCTTTTAAAGCCTTTCACAATTCTTAAACAGATTCTAAATTTTCTTTTGGAATCTGAATTTGTGTCGGGGCACAAACTTCGTTTAAATTATTCAAAATCATTTCAAGTTTCAAATTTAATTTGAATATTTGTTAAACTTCTACGTATCTCTTAAAATTACTGTAATTTTTTCGGCAAATAATCAGTGTTCTTATTCTTGGTTATGAAATCGACTTTGAAGGATTTTTTAAATTTTGCACTTATGTATATATTTAAAAGTTTCGAAAAAATGTCTAAAATGATTTTAAATTGTGTAATTTTTAAAGTTCATTGCTTAATTCTTTAATTGAGAGTATTGAAAATGTAAACGTGGATTTATATTTTTAGAATTTAATCTGAATCTTTGAACTCTATAATTGATAAAAGTTGTCATGCCTTCCATTTAATACGTGTAAATTATTGATCATTTGAATGCAGTTTTTTAAATTGAATTGAATTTCGAAAAGTTTAAAATTCAAGAGTTCAACTTTGATTGAAAATGTTTAGAATAGAGTTCGATTTTTTAAATTGTATTCACCGTGAAAAATATTTGCGAACCGGGAAATGACCGGGAGTTTTTTTCTTCAATTAAAACGGCCACCCTGCGGGATGCGAAAATTGAAAAAAATAGTGGCCACTCTGAATTATCTCGTAGTGCTTGAAACAAATTTTGTTATTTTTTTATTTTATTTATTTGTTATTTAAAATGAAGAAAATGTTTCAGTATTTCCTCTGGCGAATGCGGGCGCATCGCCACAAAGGCCCTGGCTCGGTCTGGATCACGTCAACAAAGCGCCGAAGCGTTCACGAATCAACTACCTCGAAAAGGCCATTAAAATATACAATTAAATTCGCGAACCTTTGAAGGAAAGTCAGTTTAGGCAACCACACACACGATAATTTATACTATATTATGTATAGTGCGACAGCGTTGTATTTGTATGCTACAAGTTGAGAATTGGAATTTACGCTTTGGTGCGTGTTTGGTCATTCGGTTAGCTGTCACGTAATTTTTAAATATTATATAGTTACAAGTATCGAGTAAACACGAGCTTTCGTTTTGCAAAGCCGGAAAGAAAAGAAAAGAACGAAAAAACGAAAAAACGATACAAGAGACTGCAAAGAACCAGGTGGTGATTTCACGAATATGGTGATATACCAAAATGATGATCTGCCTATTTAAATTATCAAAGATTTTACGTGATTATCCACAACAACAATAACAACAGCAACATCAACAACATAGAAAAACACAGATAAAAAGCAAAGAGAAAGACTGCCGTTATCTTTTAGCTCTGTGCAGCTTTAATTTTTTTTAGATTTTACCATCGAGCTTCTGATTTTTCCTCCCCTCCCACCTCGCCCCACCCCCTCGAGAAACTTTGTTGATTGTTTCTATAATTATATTAATCTGTGAGTCAATGCATCACCAAGCGAATCTGGTCGACAAAAATTCGGTCTAAGCACGTGAAATCTTTGTCAAGATATTTAAGCGTGCAAAGTGCAGCGAAATACCGTGTAAAGTAACAATTTCGTGCGATAATATAATCTCCATCACTCGCTAGATAGTCTTTATCGAACCCTCAGACTTTCCCTCTGTTCCCTATTTTGTAATATATATTTTTTTTCGTTTGAGATAGTGTCTTTTTTTGTTTTCAAATGCAGTGTACTCGATGCATTTATCATTTTTGGGGTGCCTATTGGAAAGGTAAATAGGGGTGACTAGTCTAGAGTGGATGATTATTTATTAAAAGTAAAAATATACGTAAAATGGTGTTTTTTAATTTTAATTTATTAACACTTATAGTTTCTTGACTATTAATTAAAGTAAATGGATTATTTTGCATGTATTAGTATTTTTAATTCATGATTATTCACTCTGGGGTGGTCTCCTCTATTTTTTTTTTCACGTCTTGTTCCCCAGATTTATATATTTTATGAAAATAATAAACCCCTTTTTTCATATATTAATAATAATGTATTCGTGTGTTGTTAAACATATAAATGTTATTATAAAATGGCAGAATTGGAATACTAAATTTGTTTAAGTTTTAAAAAATCCAGGTCTTACTATCTCAAACTCCTTTTTTTTTAAAAGAAAATTACTTTTTTCGCCTTTGCCTTAAACGTATCAAACTTTAAAACTACATTATTACAGAAAAATATTTTACTTTTTCAGATACACCATTTTTCCTTAATTTTTCAGCATTTAAAAAAAAAGAAAACTGCTGTAAATATTAATTAACGAATTAGACTTATTTCAAAAGTAAAAATTAACAAAGCTAGCTAAATTCAGAATTTTAAAAATCTCTAAATTAGTAATTTCCCGAAAATTATATATTCAACAAAAAGATGTTAATAATATTTTTGATCTTTTGAGCCTATAAAATAAAAGATTATTCTAATAGCCATATTTTTTCGGGAATTTGAAATTTTAGTATTTTGAAAATTATCATTTTAAAATTTCATAAATCATTTTTCGTTATTAAACCACTTTTATGGATAGTATTTTTTTTTTTGGTTGTTGTAAAAAACGAATTTTTGTCCAGTTTTCTCTTAAAATATAAACCTTAGAACCTAAATTATTCGAGAAATAAATTAAAAGGGTTTTGGTTTGGGATGACATAATTTTGCCGTAAGATAAAAATTCTGAATACTGAAAAATATCGAAAATTTAATTACTGAAATAAAAAATTTCCGAAAAAAAATAATATTACTAAAATTACTTATAAAAAAATTTGATTTATTCAAAAAATAAAAATTTAGTAATTTAAAAGTTCCGAAATTATAAAATTACCGGAAATCAGAATTTACACAATCTCAAAATTAGTAATTTCCTCAAAACTCCTAATTTTAAAAAAATTTAATAATATTTTTAATCTGTTAGTGTAATAGCCATATGTTTCGGGAATTTAAAGCTTCAATAATTTAGAATTTCGAAAAATTTCTAATTATGAGAATTTGAAATTTTAGCATTTTGAATATTTACATTTTGAAATTCCATGCATGCAGCAATTTTTTTTCTTAAATCATTTTTATGAATAATGTTTCAATTTTTGTTAAGAAACCATTTTTTTTCAAATATCTCTTAAAATATGAAACTTAATAGTCTAATTATTCGAGAAATAAATTAAAACTGTTTGTTTTTTTGGAGATGACATGATATTGTCGAAAAATAAAAATTCTGATTGTTAAAAAATACTGAAAATTTAGTTAATGAAAATATTTATTTACGAACTTATTTTTTCCAAAAGTAAAAAAAGCTAATTTACAAAAATTCCGAAATTTTGAATTTCCAAAATATATAAATATCGAAAATTTCAAAATTTCAAAATTAGTAAATTCTCGAAAAGTTTGCAATTAAAAAAAATTTGAATATTTTTTTATTCGTTATTATACGCATGCACAATACAATATTATTCTAATAAATATATTTTTTTGGGGAATTTACATCTGCGGTAATTTGGAGTTTGGGAATTTATTAATTCGATTTCATTAATAAACATTTTTGGCAGTTTTCTTTCTTTCGGGAATTTGAAATTTCTAAAATTTTCATTTTTCGCAAATTTTTTATTTCGGTAAAATTATATTTAAAACTCTAGAATACTGACCATAATAACGCCAAATTATTCGAGAAATAAATAAAAAATGTTTTTTTCTTAAGATGAATAAAAAATCTGAATGTTAAAAAATACAGAATTTGTAATTACTGAAATATTAAATTTTTGACAAAAAAAATAAAAATTTAGAAATTCCAAATTCCGGTAATTATAAAATTACCGAAATTCGTAAACCAGAATTTTAAAAATCTCGAAATCAGTTTATTCTAGAAAATTGTGAATTCTAAAAAAATATTCTTCGGGAATTTACTAATTTTGGGAATTTTAAATTTTGGAAATTTATTTATAAACGAAAAATGAAATAAAAATTTAATTAGTAAAAAAGAAAAGTGTTGTCTGACAAAAACGAAATATTTCTTCCTTAATATTGTGCTTTTAAAGTTTTAAAGTTTTGAATCAAAAGTGAAAAAATCCATTTTTTTACAAGAAAGTGAAACGTGTCCATAAAACGAGATGAATATGACAAATTTAACAAAAACAAAAATTGCCCACAAAAAAACAACAATATTTTTCTCTAATAATATAATATCAGAAAAAAATAGGGGAAATTTTTCTTTTTTTTGAAACTGAAACTCTGTCTATAAACAGGTTTTAAAATAAAAAAGCACAACATTTCGGACCCAAAGAATTAAAATCTTTTTCCCTAATGTATTTTTTTTTCTTCAATGTTTTGAGCATTTCCTAAAATACTTCTTTGAAAAGAAATATTATATGGAGGACATTTTTTTACCCAAGTACAAATTCGGAAGTTTTTTTGGCATTTTTGAAAACTTTCCGAAAGAAAATAAAAACGACTAAAATTTCCGAAAATAGAACATTGCCGAATTTTCAAATTACCGATAAAAATTCTATTCTGTTAGAATAATCTGTTCTTTTATATGGAGTAATTTATTCTCCAGCATAACTATTAAATTTTATTTTCCATATTTTTTCGGAAACTTGAAAATTCGGTCGTTTTCATTTTTCGGAAAACTTCTCCTTTGGATTTTTTTTAGAATTTTGAAAATTCAAAAATAATTAAATAAAAAAAATGGGTTCACTATTTGCTTCAAATTTATAAATTTGGGGACAAAGGCTTTTATGAAAAAAACATTGAGTTTTTTAATAGGTACCCTGATAATAATTTTTCTTTGATATTTCGTCGACACGCGAATTGATTAAGTATTCGATTAAACTCGAACCCATTTTGCCACCGAAAAATAAAAGAATCTGCAGACGTGAGAAAAAATAAGAGATGTTTCTTAAAGCTGAAATTTTCGAGAGCTCTTTTCCTTTTTATAGTAATTTAAATTGATCTTTTGAGAATCTGTCTACGTAAAGAGTTATTTTAATTTTCAAGGTTCTGGGACATAAATTTCTCACCAAATTCTTGGTGTGAATTTTAACAACAAATCACAGTGGATTCGTTTTTAATCCACGCATGTAAGAAAAGATTTACGAAGAGGGAAATTTCATTTC
This sequence comes from Druon quercuslanigerum, assembly GCA_010014905.2. Classification (NCBI taxonomy): domain Eukaryota; kingdom Metazoa; phylum Arthropoda; class Insecta; order Hymenoptera; family Cynipidae; genus Druon; species Druon quercuslanigerum. The sequence goes on from JAAAKG020121091.1 coordinate 13,492, forward strand.
CCGAAATAATTTGTATCGAAATTTTCGAATGACGCTGAGTCGTCCTTGTTTTTGGGTAGGCCGCTTTCTTTATTTTACTAGACGTTCTGTGAATCATTCGACGTTTGAAAAAAAGATGAAATTGGGTCCGAGTATTTTTCGAGAATTCATCGGTGAAAAAAAATTATTGTTCGTCACCGCTTTTTTTTGGATGTCTAACTGGAAGTTGATACAGATTTTTAGAGAAATCGGGCCACACGACCACGATCGAATTATGCAAAGGTCTGATCACTGTAACTTTTTAGTTGCTTCTTAAAACGATGTAAGAGGAATGAATGGGAATATGGACTTTTATTCTGATTCGCTACCATCATTGTTGATTACTTAATATTTTTCAAAATATAATATTACCACATCAATCTGACTTTTTTATTGGATTATCAAAATTCGGGAAAACCGGGAAATTGCAGTGAATTTATTTTTATCAGGGGAATTTTCTAAATTTTTAGGAGAAAATTATTGTATTTAATCACTTAAAATATCATGATTGTATATCTCAGATAATATAATTTTTCATGTTTGGGAAATTATCTCTATATTTAAAATAAGTTCGATTTCCATTTTTTTTTAAATTTTAAGTTAAATTAACTTTTTACTTACGATATTCAGTTTATATTACGTAATGATAAAATATTTTACTTAGAAAATTTGATCTCTTTATTTTTAAGCGTACATTGTTTGCAATTAAGAATTTTTCATACAAAATTAATTAAATTGATTAGTGATTTTCAAAATTGAATTGTACATTAAGTAATAAAAACTTGAGCAATACTTTTATATAACGATTCTGAATCCGTTCAAAATTAAAGAATTTATCAATTTTAACGTTGAAAATTGAACTGATACAATTTGTGAAAGCCTTGGTAGTTAAAAAATCTAAATCTATGATTGAAACTATTTAGATTATTTTCAATTTTAAAATAAATTCAAATAAATTTAAACTTTGAACGTTACAATTTTAAGGTCTATTTCAGAAAATGTTATTTTGTAAGTAAAACTGTTTAATTTTTATGTATAACGAAAAATTGAACACTTAATAATTTAGAAAAAAATCGAGTAAGTTTGAAGAGATATTAAGACGATTTGGCTAACAAATTTTGCTTAACATTTCTATGAATACTACAGAATTAATCAAAAAAGAGTCTGGAAGATCGTAAGCCATTTTTTCTAATTTTGCACGATTTTAAACAAAATTTCAGGAGAAATTCGAAAGAATATTTAGAAGTTTTGGAAAAACTTTAAAATTAATAAAAAATTTCAAATTTTGCAGATTTCTGTCAAAAAATTAACAAGTTTTTCAAGAATTGAAACTTAAAAATGCCTTCATATCGAAAAAGAATCTAGAAGATTTTAGATTAATTTTTTTAATTTTTCGGAATTAAAAAAAAAACAGGAAAAATTTGAATCATTAAAAAAAAGTTAGATAAAATTCTAATCATTTTAAAAAAATATTTAAAATGTTTGAAAAAATTTTATTTAAAAAAGTGTTGAACAAAGAATATATTTTTGCACATTTCTAAGAAAAAATTTAGAAGCT
>JAAAKG020121102.1:0-15066 GCA_010014905.2 Druon quercuslanigerum
TCGCGTATTTTGTTCTATGACCTCTAACTAAATTTTAAATACAATAACTCTTATGAATTTAAGTAGCGTTTAACGAAGATTATTTTATCAAAATTTTATTTCTTAACTCCTCTATGCTCGCCATACTTAAAATTCGAAATTATTATAAAAAGAGAAAAAAAAGGAAAGGAATATATAACAGCCATTACTATCCTCCCGTACTCTTTCGGGCTCATCAAATGGAGTAACAACGATCTTGAAAAGTTAAACAGAATCGTCCGCGTAGAAATGTCGAAGCACTGAATGCACCATATTAATTCAGGGATAGAATCGGTAGTTCTCAAACGACATATAGGTAGTAGGGATGCTGTAGATGTCAAAAAATGTAGATATCACAAGTTATATTGTTTCGGGACTATTTTAACAGCAAACGAGATGTTGCGCTTAAAAGCACCGTCTGCAAATCCGATCCCTGACTACAAGATCTTGAATTTGTCCTGAGATGAGGCCTTGAATATCAGGGCAAACACCATAGAGGAATTAAAAGTACAATAGAGACAAAAAACTATCCACGGCGAGCACTCCAAAACGTTAGATCAACGTTAAGAGAATAGTGAGGCATCTAACATTTGGCTGATAAAGGGTGTTCTGTATCCAGAAATGCAAGGATTCGTCATTGTAATTCAGGACAAGGTTATCAGCACCAGAAATTATCGCAAACACGTTTTACATCAAGACGTGGTTTACTGGTGCTGATTATGTGGAGATACTAATAAAATTATCGAGCACATTATTGATAGCTATCGCGTAATTGCCCAGAGAAACTAAACGCGCAGGAATAATGATGTAGCGGACATTACACATCAACAACTTGTCTGAAGACAAGTCCTAGGTTTAGACCTAGGACTCTTTAACAGAATGAGTTTTAGAAAACGAAGATTACCTCTTATATTGGGCGGTTACTATCCAAGCGGATGATTACATCCGAGTCAATCTACCTGAAATCGTGATGCGAGAAGAAAAAGGTGGAAGAATAACTTTATCGTGTGTCTGCTCGTATTCCGGCCGTTTTCTTTTTAATTCTCGGCTTTATCGCATTAGTTGTTTTTGATAAAGGTCGCCTGAGATAGATTCGCAAAGTTGGAGCAGCTCATTGTACGCTACATCGACGGCCGCTCACAATAAGGTTCTATCTCAGCGATCAAAGCAACAGTGTTCTATTTTTATCAAAATTCAAAAAGGTACCATCTCGTCGGCCAATTTCAAAAGATTCTATCTCGGCGGCCTTTGCTTTTAGGTACTATCTGGGCACCCGATACAAAAAGGTTCTATCTCAGTGTTCCGTGCAACAAGGTTCTAAATCGAGTTTTCCACAACTTAGTGATATCAAAAGTGCTCTGAAATACATATACGGAAATAAGATCCATATCTTTTGGGCTGGCGTATGAAAACCTCTTCTTGTGCTTTCACGACCTCGGAGAATCTGTAATCTGTTAAAAATAAGTAAAAAGACTATTCTTGTCAATAGAAATATGCGAAAGTGGTCAGGCATTGTCTTAATAACAGCGAAGATAGAGCTTGGACTGTCGCCCAAAGTAACATTAACGTACAAAACGCTTTTCCATCGTCTTTCTCACACTCTAGATAAGTGCACTGATATAAGATTGTTGAAAACGTGACGTGATAACCGGATGCGAATTTATTACAAGTGCAATCTGGCATTTCGTTTCGGTTATGATGCTCTTGTAAATTATTGTATATTTATTATAGCCTGCTATGTAAATTAATTCGGCTCCATGTGCTCCCCTTATAGAAATTTTCCAATTAAATTATGCAGATATATTTTTTATAAATATATTTTATATATTTTTTATTTTACATTCTTAAATCATAAATTACTTTAACGTTGTATTTCAATTTAAAGTTTATTATTCCGACGACTCAGATAGAACCTTGTTGTAAGCAACGCTGAGATAGATCCTTTTTGTATTGGGCGCCGAGATTGAACCTTTCTGTATTGGCCGCCTAAATAGAACCTTTTTAAATTGGCCGAAGAGATAGTACCTTTTTGAATTTTGATAAAGATAGAACCTTGTTGCTTTGATCGCTGAGGTAGAACTTTATTGTTAGCGGCCGTCGAAATGTTCCTGATCTCACCAAATACAGGTTATAAGCTTCGATCCATGGATATTCAGGTTGATGTTGATGTTGATGGTTGGACGGTCTTTACCGACGATTTCCTACGCTTAGGGTTATCATAGCGAATCTACTTCTTATCGCTAGTGAAAATACAATGCAGAAACCTTTTCTGATTTTGACGTAGGAGTTCACAAGTGAAGAATCTTCTTTCTACGTCTCTTGGCTTTAGTTTACACAGCACGCAATTCCCTTACTTTTCTACCATTCTTAGTGCATGTAAGCATCTCGAAATAGTTGCCGAATCAACTTCCAATGATTCCTCAAACTCATCTAGCAGTTGACATGGGTCTTCACTAAGTGGCGTCTCCAATTCCTCATCCTCGATCTTTTTCGAACGGCCTGGACGTTCTTTGTCCACCGTGTCGAAATCGGCAATTTTAAATTTTTGGAACCAGTACCTTTTAAAAACTAAGGGCACGTGATGGGGCTTTGACATGTATATACTAACGTTATGCCTCGATGCGATATAGTGCAAGTAACGCTATCTCTTAGAAATCCCTCGAAATGAATGCACGCTTCCAAGAAGTACGATTGGCGCGAGCACTATAAGGGGCCCTGAAATTCGTCAAAATCGTAGAAAGAAGATTCAGGGCAAACGGTGAAGCCATTTTGTATGATGCTTTGTATAAATACTGTTAATAGTATAAAGACTCTCACTAAAGGCCGCTTTTTGTGATAAAAAATATATTTTTCATGTAGCAAACAAAAAAATTTCTCGACAGCATTGTCGCAGTACTGTGTTCTAATATTCAGCGAATCAGGGAGCAGCTAAGGCAGTTTTTGAAAACGAAATTCCTATGGGTGAACTCAGCGAGAAAAGAAAAAAGTGGCTGGGACTACTATAACCGACACTAGTTCATTCACGGGCGAACACACCGTATTCGAAAACTATGGGTCCCTACCCAAATGAGTTTGTGAATTCCCAAAGGGTACAATTTTCGGCAACTTATTCTGAAGGTAGTACCTTGTACATTCAATGACAATATACAAGCTCTCATGATAAAAAGTGCTATTTGCTCTGGAAAATAACAGATTTATTCACATTGTACACACATTTTGCATGTTTGCACTACTCAGGGGCTTTCTAAAACAACAGGTTACAGAATTCTTTTCTCGCGCTCCGTTTTATTAACACGCTGGGGCTTACATGCATGGGGAACTTTAATGATACCCGAATTAAACAACAACAGAGGAGAAGCAATTCTACAAAGAGATTTTCAAATTTCGCGGTTTTAAAGTTGCATTCGGATCGGACATTCGGTCAATTCCAAGCATCTTCGGATCATGTTTATCACATTTTTCAGGGTTGTGTTCGAAGCTTCAAATAGATACAAGTGTCAAAAACATATGGGTTATGTTATATAGTAATTAAAACTAATAAGAGTGTTTAATTAATAGTGAAGTGAGACATGTGGCCTGAGAAGTAAACGTAAAGTTTTTTCTTTGCCAATAACATTATGGAATGGCTGCAGAGCGACAAACACTATAAAATAATGATATTCGCCAGTATCAGTGGGCGAATAGTGAATTGTGTTTAAGGCGTATTTGCAGCATAGAAAAAGGTATGTCATAAATAGACAGGATAAATCTTAAATAAACTGAATAAAAAATTACTTGCGAAAAAGTAAAATTAAAATTGATTACATTTACTTACAGCAATTAGGGTAAAAAGGTGAATCACAACATAACCTAAAAATAATGACAGACCGGCCTGACGCGTTTATTATACTTTCCATTAATTATTCTTTACCGTTTACGTGTTAATAATTTAAACAATAATTACCTATTAATAATTTTAGTAAGCAACAAATTATTTCTGAATGTAATAATTTATTTCCATTGTTTTTTTTTCACAGATCGATCGTAGACGAAATACCCATCAGGAAATGCAGATGGGAATGGTGCATTTCATTGAGCAATTTAAATTACCCGAATTTTATTTAATGAATAAAGTTTTTAGGGAGTTTTTTTATTTTGGAAAATATTTTATCTGGATGTCATCTCAAAATTTGGATTGCTTGAACAATAAAATAAATTTAAGACTAGTTTAGGATAGGACTGGTTTATAAATAAATCTAGAAGCGATATTTTATACGAGAATTTTTATTCCAAATTTTTTAGAAATTTTTCTATTTTTAAGTTATATTGCTTCGAGATATCTTTTTGATACACCTATACCATCAAAATGAAGGAGAGTTGACTTTAGGGGCTTTTTAAATTCCTATTTGGAAATCAGATCTAAAGATAGCAATTTGAAAAATAGAAAAATTAAAAAAAAAATAAAAATGAAAATTCTGGCATAAAATATTGCTTTTAGTTTTATTTTTGATACACTCCTTTCCTAGACAAGTCTGTAATTTATTTTAGTGCGGAATCAAACAAAATTTTATGTTGAAGACCAGAGAAAATATTTTATAAATTTAAAAAAGTACCTGAAAACTGTTTAAATTAAAATTCGGACAAGTTATATTGCTTTGAGATAACTTTTTGATACTCCTATATTATTAAAATGACTGAGAATTAATTTTAGAGGCTGATCAAATTCCAATTTTAAAATTAGATCCAAAGATAGCAATTTCAAAAAATGAAAAATTTCTAAAAAAAATTGGAATACAAATGCGGGGATAAAATATCGCTTCTAGATTTATTTCTAAAACACTTCTATCCTAAACGAGTCTCTAATTTATTTTATTATTCGATCAAACGTTATTTTGAGATAACGTCCAGAGAAAATATTTGCTAAAATAAAAAAACTCCCTAAAACTTTATTTAGAGATAACTTTTCATCGAAAGGGCGCCCTAAAAAATTAAACATTGTTGCCTTTTGCACTTTTTCGTCGGTTAAACTGTTGGCGATGAATATAATATTTGTATTAATTTACAATGTTTATATTTTGTTAAAAATGTCTTTTTTCTGGGACAACATAAGCAAATTAAATTAAAATTAAAAAAATAAATTATAAAAATTATCTTCTCCCTTTAAAATTCAACAATTTGGTTTCAAAATAAGTAAGCTTGTTTAAAACTTGTATTTTTTGTTTAAAGAATAACATATATTCTGTTAAAAGGTAATTTCTTCTGTACAAATCGATCTTTTTCTTATTTGCAAATACAACTGCTTGGTTGAATTCGTTTAAAATTTATCTCTTTGCTACAAAATTTAACTATTTCTTGAAAATTCATCATATTCAGTTGAAACTTACATTATTTCGTTGGAAAATTGATTCTCGCCTGACGATTTATCATTTTTGTGGATAGTTCACCTCTTTGGTTGAAAATTGAACTATTTTCATGAAAATTTATCATTTTTAGAAGGAATTTCAACTATTTCGTTAAAAAGTCGTATATTGTTCTGTATTAAATAATTCTTATTCTTTACAAATTCATATTTTGTATTGACAATTTCACTATTTTGTCAAAAGCTAATGTAAAATCTTGAAGAAAAAGAACAATTTTTAAAAGAGTGTTCTTTTTTCTTGAAAAGTCTGCTCTTTCATTAAACAGAAATTCCCCTGCTGGGGTTAAAAATATTCTCGCTTGCAACTTTTACAAAAAATCATAATTGTTAAAACTAAATCATTTTTATTAATAAAATTGACATACGCCAGTTGCATTTCATGATGCATTGCTCGGAAAATTCTAAAACTTGTGTTTTGTCTATATCGCTATTTAGATCTAAAGAAAACAAGAAAAATGTTCTGATCCAATGAATATTTCTCGCAATAAATTATTGTTACAAAATAACTATTTATAACAGGAAATCGCCAACTAGTGTCATAATTTTTCCTGAAACTGTTGCGAATTTTATACCTAATGACATTGATAATAATGCTTATTCATAAACCCTCTTTCATGATTGATTATACCAATTTTATAAGTACCGACTATCAATAACCAGAACTGATTTTTTCAAAGATAAATTTCTTATCTATAGCAGAAAATGACACTTTTCATTCGCCTTACATTTTCTCGAACGACGAGACATTATTTCATTTACAGCCTTTCAAACAATATATTTTTCATAAATCTACTAATTATTTATTTATATATTTTTGACGAAAAACTACTAATTGTCCAACATAATATTGAAAGTTTCAACTGAAAATGATAAATTTTCAAAAAAATAGTTGAATTTTGTATTAAATAGATGAATTGTAAACAAATTCAACCAAGAAGTTGTATTTGCAAATAAAAAGATTAATGTTACACTGAAAAAGACTAATCTGTACAAAATAAATAACTTAACTGAATATATGTTGATTCTTAAACAAAAAATACTAATTTTAAACAAAATAATTTATTTTGAAACCAAATTATTGATTTCTTAAGGCATAAGATTATTAATTTTGCCCTAGAAAAGACGCATTTTTAACAAAATATAAGAATGATTAAGTTACTATATTATGTCAAAATAGATCAATTATAATTGAAATCGATGTTGCTGATCTAGGTGTGGTGGTAATTTCGTCTGAGCGAATGATAAATTATAAAGATTTTTCAAATGAAAATGTTAGTTCGTAAATTCAGTCAAAAATTGGAGTAAATAAAACAAAACACACCTCCTCTAAATTTCCAACTTCTCGAATTCAAACAAATTGTGTTGACTTTAAAATGTAAAGAACAACAACTTACAAAATAACAACTTTTTAAAGATCCAAGCGACTTCTTCCTTCTTCTGCATTTTCCCCGCAAGTATTGTAGCGTATTATTCATACGTAGGGATGTTTTTCAGGTTATTAACCAGTGAAAGCTTGGCACCTCCAAGAGCGCCGATGATAAGGATGATTAATTTAGCAGAATATTCCGGGTACAATCGTCGCAACTGCCTTAAACGGTCTCTGTACCTCTCTTTCTTTTCATTCTCCTTGGTTTTGATGTTTTTGTTAGCTGGTGCCGAAAATTCGATAACGAACATGGTTCGCTTCTCGAAGTCATGGAGAACTATGTCAGGCCTAGAGTGTGCAACAGAAACAATTGTCGAGAATATTAAGTTCCAGTATATGCGCCACTTCTCATTCTCGACAATTGACGCTATTTCGCTAGAAGCATTACGCGCAGCGATATTAAGGCAGTGCACCTTTGGATGTAGATCGTTTCCACATGAGTTGGCCAACTGTATGGTATGTGTCCTAGATGCTCGGAGTGTGCATGGCATGCCCTGCAGCTATAATCGGGAATGTCTTGGCGCAAAATGTGTGCGTCCTCTTATCTAGGAGCTGTTCCCGGAAGTTTTTCTCGTTTGCTTTCTGAATCCGGCTTTTCAGGAATGAGTACTCCAGTTAGATAATACTTAATGCATTCTTCTCACCCCTGATCCTGTAGTTAAGTCCTCGTATTTCAGCAGCCTCCTCCGCTGCTTTGTACAGAAACGCTCCTTTGCCCACTTCTTTATGCTTCCTGGCCATTTTCAGAAGAGGGTCATCTTCCATTCGCGACTCTATTTAATATACCCAAAATAATCCTATTGTGAAGACATTTAAGATTCAATATTCCGCGATGCATTGTTCCTCGTCACATCCTGAATGCTGCTCTGTGGCACGCCCAGGTACGTATAAGTCTCTCCAGCGCTAAGGTATCGTACAGCGCATCTATCCACGAGTTCAGGGTCTTCAGAGATTTTCCTAACCCAAATTTCATTCCTATTTCCTTAGTGTATCGGTCGACAATCCCTAGAGCTACATGTAGTTGCTCTTTATTTTTAGCATAGTAAAAGTCAGTTTCCAAAACCCTCATAAGAAATTTAGATCACGATATTTGAAACTAAGTTATAGGCTTTTGAATCTACCCGTACAAGCGTTGGGGTGGAAGATTCAACCGCACACGACTTAGGGAGGGGTGGTAATCCTGGTCTATAAATTCTAGATTAAGTACTATTGTATAGGCGAACATATTCCCACAATTTGAAGAAAATCAAAGAAAATTACTTTTAAAGTTGGGGCAGTTGAAATATACTGCCTTTTGGGCGATTTAAATTACTACCCCGATAACAAAAATTTTTTTAACACGAACTAATAAATGAAACAACCTAAATAACTGCCCAGATAAAATATTATTCAAATAAGTCAAGGTCACTTTCAACGATAAATCGAATTCTGACCTTCAGTTTGACTTTGAACTTGACCTTTAACGTCGTTTCTAGGTCAACTTTGCATTTTTAAAATGGGAAGCCCTATTTTTGACATCGGCAATCAAGAGTAGGAAACTTTACGTTTAAATATGTACTAAGGTCACATGAGTCTAGAGTACATATTTAAACGTAAAATTTCCTACTCTTTTGATTGCCGACGTCAAAAATAAGGGTCCCCATCGAAAAACATAAAGTGGACCTCGAAATGGCCTTGAAGATGAAGTTCAAAGTCAAATTGAAGTTCACCATTGGATTTTTCTTTGGAAGTTACTATAAGAATGGCATTAGTCTGAGGAAGTACAGAGCCGTTTCCTTAACCGATGCAGGACCTTGTAAGTTTGAATGACCTTGAGCGGACCTGCAAAGCCGAACCAAAGATATTAGGTCGTAGGCACGGAATGGTTGAGGAGTAGGGACCGCCGATATGTACTTAATTTTGACAATTATTTCAATATTGAAATGAAAGTCTAGATTAAAAATTGTTTTAATTCTTAAAAATTGTATTGAAAGTACCTTTTTAACCTTTGGTTTGTATATTATTAATATTTAATTATTGAATTAAATTAATAATAATAGTTAATTTACAATAATTATTATAACTGATTATTAATAATAAATAATTTTTAAAATTAATTAATTAATTATTTATTGATTAATAATAAGTATTATTATAAAATTATTATATTAAATTATTATTATTGTTATTTTATTGCTTTATTATTTCTTTAATTATTTATTTATTAATTTAAATTTATTTATATTCCAAGAATTCTCTAAGAGAACGAGCGTTTCATAGAAGTCTCCGCCCGTCGCATAAATCCATCTTATCTGTAAATTTGCTCTTTTGACGTCTTAGATTTCTCCAAATGTCATCCCTGACGTTATTGCATGACTTATTGGTCACTACGGTCAGTTGCAAGGGATTTCGCAGTTAGCTTCAGTAATTCGTTCAGTAATTCGTTCAGTTCTTTAATTATGTCTCGAACTGTCCATTTATAGAGTTCTATAAATGGACATTTCGAGACATAATTGAAGAACTGCACGGCTCTCAATTATGACGAAAACACGCCAAAATGCGGAAATTAATTTTGTGGGATACACAACTAACATTTCTACAATCGAAACTTACCTTCCAAAAAAGAGGTTCTACAAGCGTTTTTTACCATAAGAAGCATTTAAACCAAAGTAAACGTGACAGTTCTACGCGTACTGCTGAAAAGTGTATTGCATTTTGGAACAAAGCTGGCATTTCAGTTGGAAATAAAAGAGACATTATAAAGAGAATAGAGTTTTGATATGAAAATTAGATAAAATTGAACATGAATTCTAGGCCAAAAACTGAAACCGAAGGTCAATAATTCTTCAAAGACCTAGATTTTAAAGATAAACTCGAGTACCTGTTCGACATTGCGCATGTAAGGGCTCTAGAAGGTCTTTCATATGAAGAAGATAAAGAATTTCTACGTGCTCTACGCGAGAAAGGTCGCCGTGGATTCTTAGCTTTTCCAATTGACACATATACTCTCGAAAATGATGAAGATGTCGAAGAAGAAACAGAAAGTAAGTTTTTTCACATATTATATTTTTTAAGCGAAAAGTAAAAACTGAGGGTATTTCGATGACTTTCAATAACTGTCAAGCGAAATAAACCTGTGATTTTTTTATTTTAATTAGAAACTGTTTTATTCCGTTTGTAAAAGGTTCTAGGTTACAAATATTAAAAGTTTAAGGTTCTGGTTTTTACTTATTAATTGCCTGGTACAAACATTGAACTGTATATCCTTTTCGGTTTAAAATTCAACTATTTTGTAAAAAATTTACCAGTTTAAAATTCATTTTGTGATGTTTGAAAGTCAATTAAAATCTTTTTTAGATAAAAAGTTAACTTTTTTTGTTGAAAATTTCTATTTCTCATTTGAAAATTCATCTGTTATACTAGAAATTTTTACAAACAAAAAATTAAAACATCCAACTGTTTTGCTGGAAAAATTAACTGTTTTGTAGAAAGTTAACTAGTTTAAAATTCATTTTATGGTGCTGAAAAGTCAACTAAAATATTTTTTGGCACAAAATCCATTTTTTTAATGAAAGTTTCTATTTATGATTTGAACATTCATCTTTTTCAGTAAAAATGTCACCTTTCTTGAATAGAAACGTAACTGTTTGGTTGAAAATGCAACATTTATTGTTAAAAAACTCCCCCTTTCCGGTTGAAAAGTCAACTATTTTATACAAAATTTACCAGTTTAAAATTTACTTTGTGATAGAAATGTAACTGTATAGCTTTTAATAAACTTACTTCGAAGCAAAAGTTGTAACTCCTCGCAGACAATAATTAATTTTGTCACTTCTAAATATTAATTTCTTTCAGCATTATTTGTATACTTATGAGAGTTTACTTACTGACCCGAATGATTATGTCTGGTCTGAAGGTGAAGAAGATAAAGAAGATAAGAACAATGATTTTTCGGTATTTGGTGAAACCAGCTCTCAGACTGAACACAGAAAACCAAAAATTTGGATAGGACAAATACAATAAATAACAGAAGAGCTGCACGAGTTTTATCTTCGGTTTTGAACAGTTTAGGACATGACTTGGACAACATATGTGTCAGTAGAGAGACTATACGGAGAAATCGTATATCTCTCCGAGAAAGTCTTGCAGCGACTGCAAAAACAAATTTTGAGGTTTCAAATACCAAATTGACCAAATTAATTGTGTGGTGGAATGAAAAGCGTCTTCCGCAATTAAACAGCAAGCATCAAAATACTGATCGTCTCCTAGTTTTAGTGACCAGTGCAGTAGTGAATGAGTTACTAGGAATTCCTGAGCTTCAGAAGGGAACCGGAGAAGTGCAAGCAAATGCCATTATAGATTTCCTAAAAGAATGGAATATTGCTGATGAGGTTCTTGGCATGTGCTTTGAAACTACGGCTTCCAATTCCGGCCCAAGCAATGGCACGTGCGTGATTTTTGAACGAAAACTTGGAAGATCATTATTATACTTGGCTTGTCGGCATCATGTTCATGAATTGCCATTAAAAGCAGTTCATGATCATTGTCTGGCACCTACGTTAGAGCCAAATGTACTGCTATTCAAGCGATTTCAAGAATCCTGGCCAGACTTGAATGTCAACAACTTTAAATCTGTCAAGAGTGATCATGAAGTAAGCCAAGGACTTCAAAACGAAAAGTAATTAATTCTTAAATTTGCCTTAAACAGATTAAAGTTACGATAATTATTGCATACAGTATGTTTTCATTTTATTTTTCAGTAATAAAAAATTTAATATTTTATTCAAGGTTTCATGCCTGAAAAACACGTATTATTCCTTCGAAATCTGTCTACGAAATTGTACAATGTTCAATTTTTCCCCAAATCCCACATTTCTTTACCCAATTTTCAATATTTGCGAGAAAAATGCGAAAATTCCATACCATGCACAAAAAATTACTTAGTTACAAGGCCAAATTGATTAAAAAATCAGCTAAAAATTTATTTTTACCTTGTCCTTATTTTTTTGGAAGGAATTTATAATAATTTGTTAAGATAAAACATTAATTTTGAAAGAATATTGTAAAAGATTTTTGAAACATTCCAAAGTATTCAAAAAAGGTTGAAAAATATGTGGAAGATTTTAAGGTATTTTTAAAACTTTGCAGAACTTTTGCAAATATTTAAAAAATTGGAATTATTTAAAAGATTTATTCAAAATCTTTTGAACAATTTTTTTAAACAAGATTTTGAAACATTACATAATATTTCCAAAATGGTCGAAAATGAATTTTAACCATTTTCAGCTAACTTCGCCGATAATTCTAGTTAGTTTAAGATACATTTAGGAATTTTAAATTGTTTAATAGATGTAAAATATTTAAAAAATCAAAGATTTTTAAAAATGTACATGTTTTTTATTTTTTCAAACCTTTGAATAGTCCTAAATATTTTTTAAACTTATCAAAATTTGTTCTTAAATTGTGTAAACTTTTACGAAATAAACAAATATTGTTTAAAATTGTGTCGATTTTTTTTACATATCTGAAATCTTTCAAAATCTTTTTGAATTTTCTGGAGAAACTTAGGAAAATTATATTTATACGATAACGTTGAAGCAAATAAAGAAAGACACATAAAAATAAACAGTCATTCAAAACTTTTATTTTGTATTATAAATTATTTTCCCCTTTATATCATAATTTAACCACCATTTTTTTTATCGACTGAAATATATTTTTTAGTTGAAAATACAAGAGAGTTGAAAATTAATAATTTAAGTTCAAAAAGCATCTGTTTGGATGTCCCGGAAGTTAGATCCGCAAATTGTTTTTTTTTAAATAAAAGATTTTCTAATTTCTGCTAGACTTGCGCTCATTTGTTCCGTAAACGGTTTTTCGGAAAATCAAAAATTATGGGCACAATTTTTGAAAAACAATTTTTTGCTACACCTGCAACTTGTTATTAGAGCAAAAAGAAAGGTTGTGCTAGGCGGACCAAAGTATACATAATTTTTTGCAGAAGATGCTCGATAAATGCAGTCTTCATTCACTTTAGTCCTTAGTCTTCAGTCAAGATCAACAGTTCTCATATTGCTCACAGTATGATTGAGCCATCGATATATAGAAATGGACCGATAACGCTGTAGGGAGAACGAAAGTGGGATCTTGAGAGAATGTTCCAGTAATGTGACGTTTATGGTTTATTGTATTCTTTCAGAATTTATTTAATTATTATTTATTGTAAAAAATTTAAAAATGGTGGTATCCTGTGCAGTTTTAAAATATAAGGTTAGCAACCTGAAAATTTTTGTTAAAAAATAAAGGTAATTTTTCCTTACACACTTTTTTATTTCAGACTACACATAATTTTAATAATTTAAAAATTGTTTATTTCTTTTCTTTCACCATCGTGGATTCGGTAAATCACTTTAAGATGTTGAGACACGTGACGTTGCAAGTTCACGCAAAGTCGAGAGTTCCGACTCACGACAAGCGACAAGTTCAGCTTCAAGTTGAGCTATTCGCGACTGATGAACAGAATCGGTCTCTAGTGAATTCGGATCCAAAACAGAACCTTCAAGCGATCTTTGATTAATATTTTTAATTTATATTGCGGAATGACTGAAATAATTGTCCTCAAATTCGGACCTTTGTTCATCAGGGTCTTGTTCCGGCGATAACAATTCTATACTTGTTTGCACCTTATCATTCTCTTCACAAGTTTCTTCTATATTTTTCAATTAAATTTAATTTCTTCTGTATCGATTATTTCAGCAAATTGAGTGCTCAAATATTTATCTAAGAAGGTCTTCAATTTTGTTAAACGCGATTTACAATTCTTACGAACTATCTGTAAATTCTCTAGTTCCTTAGTCATTTTGAATTTCCGAGTTGTAATAATTTATGGAAAGAGCGATAATAATAAGAGAATCAAAATTAAAAAGCTTACTTGAAATCGCTGATTCACCAACCTTTGATGATTTGTTGATTCTCGATGACCTTCTCGGAGATTCTCGGCGTGGCTGTACTGACGAAGATCCTCATCTTCCAGTCTCGATAATTTATAAATGCTTGACCAGCAGCAAAATATATAGATTTCCGTTACAGTTGCAACGACCTCATAGATTATGACCCTTTATTATTTAGGATGTCTCAGGAAACGACTCTCTGCTTGCATGCCTGTGTTTATTATCAACTGGAAGTCGATTTTTATTAGACGGAAAATTTTTATTCACTTCTACCTTTTGTCTGGTCTGTAAAAACAAGTTCCAACCAGCACTCTCGACTCCAACCAGCACTCTGTGAATACTGTCACTTCGGCCACTCCTGAAACTTCATCAAGTTAATTTTCCCACACAAGTTGTTTTAGGATTTTTATTTTCTCGGTAAGCATCCGGTTTCGTAGGACCATGTTCACACGACAAAGCCTAAATTTTCACAGTCAGTTTTTCTTTTATACGTGTGATGAAGTTTTCAACCTTACGCCTAATCATTGAATAAAACAGGGTGTATCAAAAAATAAAACACTGAGTAGTCTAAATTTAATATAAGTGGACTGTAACACTTTATTAAAATTATCACATATTTAGAATTACATTAAGTAAACCGAGTCGAAGCCAATCGCACGTAAAAACGATTCGAAGTTTCATTAGTATGTATTACAATGTATCTGGCGCTAAAATTCGCTCATAAGAGAGGTGGCACTGTTTAGACAATTAAATTCATATTCAGAGTCTCAGAGATTAAAATTTTGTAGTTTCATAAATACATGTGTTTCATATTTAATTAGAACAATTTTGCGTAGCAACAATATTGTTTATAATTGTTTAAAAAAAATTAACTATACAGATTATTAAGGCAACATACGGGGCCCCAGATTAATTTGCCAGAGTCCTGGAATAGAAAGAGACAGATCTGCTTCTCATATGTTCTGTCTCTCTTTCTCTCTCTTTCTCTCTCCCTCTAGAGCTCATTTCCATTCTCCCTACAGCGTTATCGGGCCATTTCTATATGTCGATGGATTGAGCTTACTTCAGCAAGGGTATTTCGTACACATGCATGTGAACGTAAGAAAATTAAAAAAAATTGATTTTTATATAACTTGCCTAGAAAAGTTGAAAATTTGAAGGAGTTTAATATATAGAGAGTTTAGTTTAATATTCAATTTATTACTAAATACTTCTCAAATTTTCAACCTTTATAGACAAATCACATGTATTTGGAATCACAAAAATGCCAATATATAAATAAAAATAAAATATAA
>JAAAKG020121113.1:0-15066 GCA_010014905.2 Druon quercuslanigerum
ATTCCTGTAAAACTCGTTGTGATATATTAGGTTGTACTAATATTGCTGTAATTCGATGTTCATGGTGTAAAAAATCATTATATTTCGAACATTTCTTTGACGAGTATCACTATTGTTCAAAATTTTAAGAATAAGTCTTTGTGTAGGGGTAGTTACCATCTTCAATGCTGCTTCTCTCTTATGAGTACCTAAATACCTTTATCCTTCTTTTTGTATACAACACGTATTTTTCGGATTTTTTGCTCAATTTTAGACTTATTTTGCTATTTTATACATAAATAGGGGGTGGTTTACCCCCGTGTAATTTTTATTCATGTTGGATGGACTCCATTTTACTTCCATCGTTATAAAACAAATTTCCCAATTTGTTTATGTATGGAAAGTATATATTATCATAGACACAAGATGAAAAGTGTTATTTGGCGAAACAGGTAAACTTTATTTTTGTCTCAGCTGCAAAATATATATATATTTTTTTTCTTTTGAATTAAAAAATTTTCTGCACAACTTTAATAATATGTAGGGGTGGTTTACCCCTTCAATATATATATGTATTTTTTTTAGAAAATTTCGTTATTCATCTTTCATCATGAGGAAACTTTTCCAGTAGGTTTGATCGAAATCAATTTAGTTTTTAGACACAGCACTATACAATCGACACTTGAGACCCCTATTTTCGAGGCGCTGTTTCACCCCCTTGAAAAGTTTTTCCGCAGAGAAAAAAAATATGTGTCGCTTAGTTCTTCGAGTACTTCAACTATTTATGGGAGAATCAAATCGGCGAGGGACACCTGAAAGACTTTCCTTGTAAGTCAAGTAAGGAGTAAAATTTATTAATACTCACTGGATGTCTATCTTCCTCAAATCATTAGGAATCTAAGAGAAAATCAAGAAACAAATCAAAGATGGTCTTTTTTAGAAAATTCATACTTCAAGTCTTGAAAAAAATTTACGCCGTTTTAGTATTTACTTTTAATTTTTTAAGTTACTCTAAAGATTTTGAAAAAGTGTTTATAACATAACAAGTTGTCGCAAAGAGAACTGAATAATGTTAATTTGTTCCTATGACACAACTTGTTGAAAAAATATCGTTTAGTTTTTTATCAATCATCTAAATATTTGAGTAGATCAAAATTCATAGATAAGAACATTAGGTTGAAAATAATATAAAGATATATTATTTGTTTATTTTTCAATTTTCACAGAAATAAAGTATTTGAACCTCATTTTTTATTTATCAGACTCAAGAGTCTGACAAATAAATAATCGATCATACTCGATAGATTATGATGAAAACAATTATCTTGGAAATTGTTGAATAAGCAACTAATTTTTAACAGAATGAAATGCATACAATTGTAAAGAATGTTTAGAAAGCAAAATAAACCTTTGTTTATTGATATTGGTTGGTAAAATTATCTTTAAAAAAGAGGGGAAAAAAATAGTAATTAGTTTTCGTAGTTACAAATTTGTTTAAATGCACCACTAAATAAAAATTTTGCGCTAGTTAATTGACCGAGTTAATTAGTTGATTAGTGGGAAATGTTGGAATGGCTTGTAAAATGCTGGTGTTTATTTGTATAAAAAATGTTAACATTTATTTTATGGACAGCAACATATTCTAAATCAAATGCGCTCATATGCGCCATACTGTTATATAAAAAAGGGTTGAGTTAAGTGAAGCGGGAGAAGTTAACTTTTTATATCAGTGTTGACCAACGATAAGTTGAAACAGCAATCTCAAGATTTCAAACAGAAGTGTCTACTCCTACAGAAATACAAAATTTTAATTTCACTGTGGTATTTAAAATTGTCATAAATTTCAGAATGTTGATGAAAGTTTTTAAAAATAATATTCGGTATAAATAGCCAAAAGTTTTCACAAATTTCCGACAATTTATAAAAATAGTTAAAAATCAATTTTGCTGATTTGTAGGAAATTACTTTAGTGATCTGTAAAACTTACATAAGAGACCGAAAATTGTAATAAATTTCCAGAGATTCAAGGAAATCTTTAAAATGAATTTTGTGTGATTTATGGCCATTTACCATATTTACTGACAAAATTACCATAAATGACCAAAAAATGCTGTACTTTTTGGCAAATTTATATATATTTTCTTATTAAATTTTTGGTCATTTATGCTGTGTTACCATAAATCACGTATAAAATTGCCGTAAATAACCTAAAATTTCCGGCACTTTTTTATTGAATTTTTGATCATTTGGAATAAGTTAACATAAATTTCTTGCATCTTTATTGGAAATCAAATATTTTTGAAATCATGACTGTATTACGAGAAATGTCGGAAATCGTGTATTTGTTATACAAAATATGGTTAGCTCCAAGAGGGAGAGGCACTTTTTCGACTTGTGTATATTTTCAGTACTAGTGGGAAAAGCCGCTCTTCTCCCCCTAGGTGCTCAATATACTATTTTATTACAGTAGTTTTTAGACAGTTTTATAAGATTTCTTTAGATATTAAATTCTTGAAAATAATTTATGTAATATTATTAATTTATGAGAGACAAAGGCATGATTTCACTAGCTTGCCCCCTCAGAGTTCTATGGGAATTTTAATTTTTTAAATACTGGTCCATTCAAGTACATTTAAAATTGAGTTGAATTAGCTGTTTCCGATATAATTTACTCATTTTTCAAAAATTAAATGCATTGTGTGTCATCACTTGGAAAATTAGCAATATGTCAATATCACACTCACTATCTAGTTGACCAATTCATATGGGAACAACGAACATACAAAGGAACAATGTGGCACTAAGAGTGCTTTATTACCACCTCTGTCAGTTTGACAACATTAGCCCTAATACCGCTCTGCCAAACGCTTTCAGTGAAATGTAGTTAATTTGTGCAAACAACAAATGCCGCATATGCTATAACTCAACGTTTTCGAGAATGATTTTTGCCACGCACTTAAGGTCCAACATAGTTTTCTTTATTTCGCAAAATGAACCATGTTCGTTATCGACTTTTCGGTACTAGCCGACAAGAATATCACAGCTCAGGAGAATGAAAACAAAGAGAGGTATAAATATCTTCTAAGGAAGTTGCGACGGTTATACCTGGAATATTGTGATAAACGAAGCTTCCTGATCATTAGTTTTTTGGCAGGTACCAAGCTCTTACTAGTTAATAGTCTGAAAAGCATTCCTGCTTGTCCTAGGTGCCTGGCTCCGTGTCCTTAGGGTTCACGAGACTTTCACCGGATCGACGTATTGAGGCCATCCCAGAGTGTCACTGCCGATCTCGCGATTCTGTGAAGTGCTTACACGTGAAAAGTTACCGCAATGTTGATGGAAGCGGGTGCAATTGGGTGGAATTACACAAACAGATGAACATCGGCCCTGCATCGCCACTTGATATTTAAAGGCTGAGACGCGCATTCCGCAGGGGTCGATGTTAGGACGAACTACACTCCTAACGAAGAAGGGTGTCTTGTACAGCCCGGAGAACTACAGGCCAATAGTGAAATACATAGAGATATTGATGCCCTTTTGAAAACTGGTTTTACAATTTTATTAGGAAATTATCATGTGACAATGAACAGCGCCACCTTCTAGAGGGCAGTTTTTCAGGGCGACAATACTTCCTCTACACTTTTGCATCATATTTTTGTCACTATCTCTCACACTATGCAATTCTCCTGGATAACTTATGTAGCGATACTAATCATCGTGACTTTGGGTTGGACAAGAGTATTTTCGGGGACCCTGATCTTGTGGATATAAGTAATGTTAGACATTTTGAGACCAGATAGACCTATACATACCTGGGCGTGCCTCAAATCCATATTCAGGACGTTAAATCAGTAAAGGAGTCTCTCCGAAGAAGATTGTCTCTGTAACTGTACGCAAAATGCTACATTTGCCATACTTAACGGACGTCGATTATCGGATTTTTCGAACACGAGTTTTTAAAAAAGTATTGCTTTGTGTTGCTGTGGCAATCAATACTATTTTCTCGACTTTATCTTAGATTGCTATAAAATTTATAAGTAAGTATTATTATACCAAATTTTATAATGAAAAGTTTGTCTATATAATAAATCATTATATTAATCTCTATGCTTTTATATTCATGTTTTATGAGTATTATTATTATTAAACAATATTATATAAAAATAATAATGTATATATATATATATATATTCACATTTTGTTAAATTATTTTTAATAGAACGCCATTTGTTAATAATGTTTGAGTTTTATTATAATAAATTAGCAAAGAATAACAAGAGTTTCAGTAGAAAAATAAATAAAGGATAATATGCCAAGAAGGAGTACAGATCTGATTTAATTAATCGAACATGCCTTGTCGGCGAAACCAATTGCCAGTGCGAATCCTATAAATTCAAATGCACGCAATGTTCACAGAATCACGCTAATAAATAATGGGCTCATTGTTTTGTAATTAGTTATTGATCCTTTCATTGTGGTTTCATCGCTGCTTCTCTCAACCCATGCCCAAAATTGTCTCTCATTTCACGAAAATTTAAATTCTGATTTGATTCTGGTTATCTAGCAAGAAAGCTCGTATTTAATTTAAGAAGTCATCTCATAGTAAAATATCTCAAATTTAATTTTTGTCCAAATTTTATTTATCCGAATTTAGAAACTTGATATCTCGAAAGCATCATTTTATTTTTTATTTGAACGAGAAATAGAATTTTTGATACAGAGCAGTCCGCAGTTGAGCCTACTCAAATGACTTTTAGCTTTTCCTTAATTTATTGTAGAATCTGAACTAATTAAAATGAATGAATGCAACTTGGCGAAAATAATATATCCACACAAGCTTCCGCTGTAGATTTTCTAATAATTTTGTCGTCAGCGACCTCAAATAAGTTTCTAAATTCAAATAATATAGTATAACAAACTTTATTCTATTTTATTAAAATGAAATAAAAAAGTAATGTAGAGCTTTCTACTTGAGCCGAACTTGACCTCAGTAAAAAATAGAATCAAGAAATAATAATTGGTTGCACTTTTCAACGTTGAGTTGGTCATAAAATATGATACTTAAATCATAGATCATAGAATCAAATCATAGAAAAAATCTGACTTAAATGTATTTTACGAATATTCATATTTACATCCTCAGAGCTACATTGTATCGCAAAATATTATATTTTGCCATCCTCCTGTTGTCATATATATGTGTATGTCCATGATAACAAAATTATTTTCGCGCAATATAAGATTTTCAAACCATGACAAATAAACAGTATAAACTATTCTTGATAAGTACGTTGCTAATTTTTCAGGGAAGCTAAAAATATGTAACAGCTTTCTTTAAGGTGATTTATTTGCGACAAATTAAAGCCTGCAGTAAAGTAAAAAATATCAAAGATGTGGAACCGCTTTCATATTTTTAATTTCAATTTTCTTCAATATGGACTTTTAATTCAGGGACCTCTTAAAACCTACGCCCCAACTACTGAGACTTTTCGCTCTTTTTCGTATTCACCTCTTTACCATTTGTAAAAGAATTCCCCTAATTTTTCCGTTATACCAGAAACTTTTCTGCTGTCTCGTTTTTTTTTGAATCGAATCTGAATTAATAGAACCCAGTATAAAAATCAAACTTATTTTCGTTTAAACTTAATTCTCTTAACTCAAAAGTCTACTATTATATTTTTTGTTCTGAATTCATCTTTCGTGGTTAAAAATTCTATTTTTTGTTTAATGACTGAACTATTTTGTTTAAAAAATTTGATCTTTTATGGTTAAAAGGTAATTTTTTGTATTGGAAATTTATTTATTCGATTATTGACTGAAAATTGATAGTTTTTAATAAAAAATTAGAGAATTTGGTTGTACTTTAATGTATTTTGTTGTAAGTTCGTCTTTTTTGGTAAAAATTGAATCTACTTTATAAATACTTTATTTTATTAATTAAAGATCCATATTTTTGGTTGAAAATTATTTAACCGCTTTGTTATGAATGAATATTTGTTAGTTTATAGTTAATTTTGACATTCTCATCCTAATGAGATGGCATTGGTTTTCTGTAAAATCTCACTTTGTCGGTTTTCATTAAATCTGCACGTTATAACACCTCCTGAGTCAGAAAAAATTATTGTCTGTCGTCTGTAGTGTGTAATCTGTAGTTTGTATTGAACAGATCGGTTTCTGCTTTGACACACTTTTTTAGGGTCAAAAAAGAAAGAACAAGTTCGTAAACCAGCTATTTTGGATTAAAATTCAAAAAGTGTGCACATTTATAAAATATGTAAGGCTATTTTTCTTCAAGATTTAAAAATTCTATGTTCGGCTATTTATAGAACTTGGAAACTTGCACAATTTATCCTTATGACTTTTTTCAAAAAAAGGAAATTATCAGAGTTATAGATTTTCAAAAATCCAAAAAAACCAGCAAAAAAGTTGAAAATTGAAATTTTTCATCATACAAAAAATAACAAAAACTCTACAATTCTATTTTACGGCCAATCTATGCAAGATACAAAAACATGTATTAATTAAAATTGCGTGCCCAGAAAAGATCTACAAATTTGTCATTATTCACTTTTCGATAGGATGTATCGTTTTTGTTTTTAGTCATAAAAAGCATCATTAAAAATTAAAAATTTAATTTTTGGATAAACGGTACAAGCTATAAAAAAAATAAAAAGACAAACGTTGCTCTTGCAAAAAATTGCGAAAACTCATTCAAATTTGTCATTAATAGTATTTGATAGGACACGTAGTTTTTGTTTAAATCGTAAAACATAACATTCAAAGTAAAAAAATTACATTTTTCGAAAAATGACACTAGGTATAAACTAAAATTAACAGACTAAAGTTGTCCGCCCTAACAAAATCTATAAATTTGTTAATATGAATTTTTAGATAGGACGATTAGATTTCTTTTCAATCGTAAAAAAAAGATGAAATTTTTTTTTTAATTGTGGAAAAACGAGACAAGAGACGAAAAAAATTAAAAGACAAAATTTGTTTAACCAAAATATATCTACAAGTTTGTTATAAACTGCAATAACATGTTATTTACCAATATTTTTCGTCTAAATTACATCTACATTGAATAAAAACAAACTAGATTTATGGAAAAACGACAGATGTTGCAGTAAAATGTTTAATAATAGTTTTTATTTTAATAGAATGCTTTCAAGATAGCTAAGAATAAAATTTAATGCCAAATGAGATGCAAGTATTAAATTAGCCATTAAAAAGGAGATTTGTACTGACAGAGTTGAACATATAATGTAAAAAAGTTCGCAATTTCGACGAAATGGAGTGCGAAGCACAAGATACGTGATGAGAATGTGTTTGCTAAAGCTGAAGAGCTTTGATAAAAGATAATTAACAATAACCAAATGACAGTTCTCGATGCTTGGACCTTTCATTTTAAAAGCATTGCCTGCGCGCAGTTCGACAGCCAACAGTTGCGCGCTAAAGCTTGCAAGCGACGGGAGCTGCGCGCGCATGACGCCAGTAGAATGTGCCCGTGCAGCGAGTAGATTTTTTTAAACTGAAAATTTAGAGATTTCATCTTTTTTTGAAAATTGATCATTCTTAGTTTACAGTTTAACTATTTGGTTAAAAATGATCTTTTTTGTCAAAAATTCATATTTTATGGTTAAAAATTGTACTGTTTTGTTGAAAATTCGTATCCTTGGGTTAACTTTTTAGTTAAAAATACATATTCATTTTATAAAATCATCTATTTAGGTAGAAATATGATCATTTTTAGTCAAAAATGAAACTGTTCCATAATAAATTAATCCGTTAGGGCTAAGGATTCCAGTATTTTACTAAAAACTCATTTTAGTTTTCTTTTAAATCAAGAACCACATAGGTTTTTAATTTAAAATTATATCAACTAGTATATTTTTTGTTCAGAATGAAATTTCAACTATTTTGTTTCGTCGTTTTTAATAAATAATTGTCCTTTTGGATTCAAAATGCTACTGTCTTATAACAAATTCGTCTTTTTAGATTGATAATTCAACTATTTGTTTATAAATGCAACTGTTTGGTGGTTGATAATTAATTTTCTTTGTTTAAAATTCAATTAGTTGGTTTAAGGTTCATCTTTTTAGGTTAAAAGTTCATCAATGTGTGCACAAATTCAACTGTTCTGTTGAGTATTTGAATAGTTTGCCAAAAAGGTACCCGGTTATTTTGAAAATTTATCTTTTTTGTTGCAAAATTCAGCTGCTCTGTTGGAAATTCGTGTTTTTTTTATTGAAAATTCACCTTTTTTAATTGAAATTTCATCCTTTATCCAACTATCTTATAAAAAGTTTCTTTTTTTTATCTTGAAAATTGAAGAATTTGTTTCAAATTTAAGTATTTCTGGTTGACGTATTGTAGTCTCCTTTGATTAAGTGTGTTTATTAAAAGAAAGCGCAAACAACATTTTTACTTATAAGAGGAGGGGTCGTATTTGTGACGAAGAGGGGAAGGGATTGGAACAAGTGTTTAAAATAGCGTAACGTACTTTTGAAACGGCATTTTTGTTCGTCATCTATAGTATGTTTCATATTAAAAATCGGAATAAAAATAGACTTCACGATTGTCGAAGTGAATAAAGAAGTAAGCTAAAATTTATTTAAAAAGCGAAAGGGTTAATTTTGAAAACTTATTCTGGTTAAATACAGGTGGCTTTTTGATTATGAGAAAATAAATCCTTTTCCTGTTGATAATTTTCAGTCAGGAGTTGCGTAACCACTGACTCCTAGTTTGTAATTATACTTGCGTAATAAACTCGTGTAGCACTTAGCTTATTTCATTGAAATACAGAGCACAATAGTCTAGTGCGAATAACAATTAACGAGACACGAACACAGCGCTTGTCACGTTATTTCCAGGTGTCTGGCCTGCCACAGGAACGTGTTTTCTGGAAACTTTTGATCCATTCCTACAACTTTCTGCATTAAAACAATGCGAGCCCTGTTGGCGCAAATTCTCGACGAGAAAGAGAAAATAAGCTACAGCAAAGCCGAGAAGACTGCAAAAACCCCACTACTGATTACACCCTCCACAACGGAATGAAATTTGTCTCAGTGAAATAAATTAGTTAATGAACTGCTTCTCCAAACTGATTTAACAGATTGAGCACTAGACGAATTGGAAAATTTCTCATCAGAGATATTTCGAAAATCCGACGGTTCTCTGACCACAAAATCCAGTACTGATCATTCGAAATTGTGCTAAAAGCCACTAATAGCACTCTCGTCGCACCATTCGAATCGCCCAGTATCACATGATTCATTTATTCTCTGAAAATTCGCAGAACTGTTGAAAATTTCAATAAATTCTACAACTGGTAAGGAAAACGAAATTTCAGGAATAAATATTTTTGTGTTATATGTATATATTCTATTTGTTTGTGGGTCATATTTAAATAACTTAAGGTTTTTACATGGAGGCCATACACAAGCTACGTTACTAATTTCAGGGCAGAGGGGGTCGTGTCATAACGATGGTTGTTAACAGAAAAAAAATTATAACAAAGTTTGCGAATATTTGCAAAAGGTGGACCTTCATCGGCATAGTTCAGTCAGAATTTTAAAACTAAAAAATATGTATTTTCTATTACTATAGTTCAATCAGAATTTTGAAATTAAAAAAAATTATTTTCCATTCAGGCAGTAATGACGTTAAGTATCCTCTGTTATTCGATTGTAGAGTGTTATCTACACTGATCGATGGTAACTATCTCTGATGATAATATAGATTCCCTTAAATTACTTAGAATTTTTTAAGTTTAAAAAAACACTTTTGTGTTTCAGAATTCCCACTATTTTTTTCCTATTCTCGTCTTTTTTTCTTTTTTGAAGAATTTACCTTTTTCTCCTGTCTTAAGAAATTTTACCTTTTTCTCCTTTTTTCGCTTCAATATCGTTTAGTTAATAACATTTTTAGAAAATTAATCTTCTTGGTTGAAAAATGATTATTTGTCATCATCTTTTTGTTGCACCAAACTCTTATTTGAATATGCGTTTAAGAACAAGTACAAATGATTAAATATTACCAAATAAATTAGAAATTGATGCCAAACAATATTAGAAAAAATTAAAAATTGCGTATGTGATTCCAAAAAATCTTTTTCCAGATATTTAAGATAATAGGGCACTATTATTCTTTTTAACTAGAAAAAAAATTTGAATTTTCAGTGAGTTCCAGCAAGCAATTTAAGAAATTATTTAACTTTTCTTTCATGAAACATTTTTTGGATTTTTCAAGCCATGTGTTACACGAAAGCAAATACGAATTCGAATTCAATAAAAAATATATATCCCAAAAAATTTACGAGATACGGCTGTTGCAAGTTTTATAGACAGATATATGATGCGAGAACTTTAGATTTAAGGAACATATATGAGTGTAATAAATTTTTTATCACCCTTGGAAAGTCTCTAAAATATATGTCGGTTAATTTACATCAAAAATACTATTTTTCAATAAATGGTACCATTAAAGTAAATAATCTCAACTTAAAATGCTTGTATGCTTGAACCGAAGTGAATAAAATGTTTCAACTTCAAATATGGTACTAATGACAGTTAGCTATTTAAAACGAAATTATATATTTTAATAGTTAATGCAACATTTTTCTATTTGTTTTAATAAAAATATTAGTTTTGGAGGCCGAAACCCACTATATTATTTTTTGATATGCAAGTCCCGTTTTCCCTATTTTGAAACGATATTATACTAAATTCTAATTTATTTTTATCATTTATTCTAACCAAAAGTCTCTCAGTGTGCAAACATATTTGGTGATATGAATGTCATAAATGTCACAAATGTCACACGCTATGCCATCGAGTGGAAATTTGAGATATATTGTAATTTATCCTTTCCCAAATAACTGAATCAAAAATTCTACTTAATGATGGGAATGGGTACAATAGCCGAGACTTAGATTTGTCAACTTTTTGACAGCGACACATATGATAACTTATAAACAAATTTAAATAAAAATAAAGAGTAAATTTTCTAGTACCATTGTCCTTATGAGGAGATGAAAAGACTTTTATGAAAAGTTGAAACTTCCTTTCTCGCTGTGGCAGTACTAAATTTATAGCCTTCTGAAAAAAGGAATTGAATTTTGACACATTGGAAAAGTTTTTACAAGCTTTTGAAGTTTTGTTTGGTATGAAAATAAAAAAATTTAAGAAGAAGCAAGGAAAGATAGTAAAATGTACTTAATCTCAGGTTATTGAAGCAGACCATGAGATAGGATAGACCGAGGCAGCACAGCGCGTCGCGTCATCTAGTTAACATTCATTGCTTTGTATGATATTAAAACGACGTGGAATTGACGTGTTTTTTATTTTTTTTTCATTTCGTGTCCCACATAATCATTTAAAAAATTACCATATGTATTAATTATTTTAATAAAACAATGTTTTTATAATCAAGATATTTCCAACAAATTGCATTCGTACGACGCTGCCCCGCATACAGTGGCAGTGATAGCCGCAGGTTTTTTTTATAAAAATAGAAATACTGTAGGATTATAAAATTGGTTAGTGTGATTTGAGAGAATGCTATTTGTCGGTGAAATAATCTTTGAACATTTTTAAATAAAATATAGTGATAGCCAGGATAAAACATCTTGTTCATTCAGATACTGCTAGATGCAGAGAATATCTACCCAATAAATAAGAAAATCTACCTCACCTAACGTAGAAAAAGAAAATTATTCTATGTGTGTCTATACCTTTTTCTATTTTAAAGTTACAGTTTTATCGTATTATCGATTAAATTGATGGTAGATTTGCCATCCAAACTTTTTCAACTATTCTGTTGGTCACCGCTACCACGATGAAGATATTTTGTGCTTAAATAAGGATTAATTTTTATAATTGTGTAATGGGATAATTGTTTATCTATCAGAATTTGAAATCGGCATTATTTTGATCTCAAAACTCTCTCCTGTATAACTTTACTATTGAAACCTAAATTTTCAAGAGTACTGTCCATATCACTATTTTTCTGATAAATTTTTTTTATTTATTACTATATTACTATTGATATTATTTGCAAAGACGCTTTTTCCCCTATGGTTGCCGCTACCCCGGTCTGCTTTATGATGTTGAATATTCGAAAGCATTCAGAATTCACTGACGTATCATTGCAAACAAGAGATCAATTTTCGTATCAGCGACTCTGACCAATCCGATGCGGCATACTTTCATGCAAATGTATGATAATTTTGATGCGATGAGCAGAGGCCATACCTCGTTTGGCTCTTGATATTTGTCTATATGTCTATACCTGTCTTCACTCAAACTCGACAAGACATGAAACAGGGAAATATGGTAGTCACAGGATCCGGAGTTTCCTGGTGGAAAGGACCATGAAAGAACCAGCCTTGAGCGGTTTTCATACAAATTCCAAAGCCGATGGTAATCATACTGAAATTAAGGTCATCCATCACCCTGGGCCATTATACTCTGCGTTCCACTTAATAGTATTCTGCTGAGCGACGTAATTTTAACTCACACCCCAATCGCATGCGTCGGATTCCATTACAGGTTGAAGACTGAAATCCAGTTATTATCAGCAGGAATTAAGGATTCTTTAATCTTTTCCTAAGATTGAAGACATTATTTTTGCTTGTTGTGTATAAATTAACCATATAGAATAAAGTTGTTATTTAGACAGAAGAAATGGACCATTATTTTTGTACTAGCAAACCAATATTAAATTAGGAGTATGATGAAATATTTTATAAAAAACAATCTTTAAAAAACATAAAAATGTATACTATGTATAGAAAATAATTGTCAAAAATTAAGGAAGCGAAATAAACGAATCAATATGGAAAGTGCAAGCTTTATGTGAGGATCATACCTCAACAAATTTTAAATGCTGAAAGGAAATTTTATAATATCGTTCAAGTGTTTATGCATTACGTACAAAATATTGGTTCACAAAATCTTTAATAAATTGAAACCATGATAGATTGATCACTAATCTTCTGAACCTTTGCAACAGTTTCCCTGATTGGATCCTGATTTCTGAGGAAAAATAAATAAGCGGACTCCCCTTTGTTGACTATTTTTACATATTGGTGCACAACAATTTAAAAATTTTCATCTATTGAAAAAACTTTTTTTGTACTCCTGTTAAAAGTTCAAAGGTAAACTATAATGAGTTTTAATTATAAGGTCAATTATTGTTAATATATACCGTTTGAATTCGGCAGAAAGTACAAAAAATGTCGGTCAATATGATGGCTCAGCACTTTTGTATAATTCATTACTTTCGTACTGAAGAGAAGGAATATACACGAAAAAAAAATTTCACTGCGTGTACGAGCGATTTTAAAATTATCCTGATATAAAGAATCAGTATATCTACACCAGATACATAATTTGGTTAAATTATATAAACTGTTTGAGCAAAATAACACTTTTGACACAATTGCTAAATCGGAGAAATTATTATTTTCAGTAAATTGTATATTTGTTCAATATCGTAGAATGAAGTAAAAAAATTTAGATGAAATGGAAATATATATTCCAATAGCAACTACTTATTTCTCAGATATGATGAATTTGACTATCGCTGTAAGAACTATATTGTAAATGTCTGCGATTTAATTGAATAATGTATTAAAAATGGCGGCGAAAATTGAATTGCAATATCATCTCGATGAAAGAAGGTAAGTAAAGCTTTAGTTTTACAAAATAATAATAAAGAATAAAATGAGATACACGATGTGTATTCAATTATTATAGACTCTTACTCTAAGCAACTCGAAGTCAGTTCGCAAAGTTCGCGCCATTTCGCAAGGTTAGGTTGGTTCGATTAGTTTGTTATTTCTGACGTTCAAGTCTTTTTCGCCGTTGCGTTTTCGTGCGATCTCCAGTTCTTCCACGTTGTGTTAATGTTGTTTTTGTTTAAATTTACTATTTACATCAATAATATACATAATTATAATATCTGAAAATAACTTCCTAATCTTTTTTGTTTCTGTCGTTTTCAGAGTTATAGTTACAGCAACTATACATTTCGATTAGCATTCTTTTTGAATTTAAATATTTCTGTTCCAGCTATACTTAATGTTTCTTTTGACTACATACTATCGCCAAAACAGTGAAAGTGGTGAAAGATATTCACTTTAGCTGTTAAAGTGAATGTTCCACATTTTCTCGTTCGTTTTCAACTAAACGTTTAGCTGCCACAGGGATTAACTTCCCTGTCACAGCTACACTTTTTTTGCGTGTTGTTATTGAATAAATCAATTCTTGTTCACGATTTCCAAAATCGTAGTCGATTATATCAATTATGAATATTCGAATAGCAAGTATGGTTATAAAATTTCTTAGAGTGTGGTAGACGTAGTTTCAAATTTCCCTAACTTTATGACCCCGTTGTGGGTCCAAGGAACTCAAAGTTCCTACAAAATGATGTAGTCGCTGCCACTACGAAACAAGAAACCTTGTTTCATGTATGCTCGCGTCAAATCGGGTTGATTAGTTCAATATTTTTTCAACATCTTCAACATAATGAACCAGGGGAAAAAATTATATATAATATTCATTTGTTTTATACAAAAAATGTATAAAACAAATGAATATTACATATAAGGGTGATTCCACAAAAATAGGGCAACTTTTGGATGTTATTACACCATTAAGCCGTATCCCTTTCGAGGTAGGCGTGACTCACTCGGTGGGAAAGGAAGTAGTGTGAGGAAGGGGTTATAGAATTTTTAGATTGATCTATAATTCTCTTGTTATTTATTTAAAGAACACGTTCATTTTGCAACACTGCTCCGATCCAGGTTGCTGATCAATCTCTCTAGCGATCACCCCAAGTGGAGATCGTCAAAAAGTCGTCATGTGAGGTTCCTCACTTGGGTCCATTAGTATCCAAGGTCTTTTGTTTCATGCATCATTCACTCTACTGACACTCTTCTTATAAACTATTTTCCGCCATGCTTTTCTGTCCTGGTATACTTTTCTAGCTTCTTTAACGTCCATGTATTTTTTCATGCAGGCTCTCGCGTTTCTATGGCTTCTTATGTCCCTTCTAACTAGGGTCTCATTTACACATTCTAAC
>JAAAKG020121124.1:0-15066 GCA_010014905.2 Druon quercuslanigerum
TGAACTGCTTTATTAAAAATTCACTTTTAGTTGAAAATTGAACTGTGGGGTAAAAACGATATTTTTTTTTTGAAAATTAAACTTTTTTGTAAAAAATTTTTGATTGAAAATTCATTATTTTAGTGAAATATCCAACAGGGGGATTGAAAAATAATTTTTTTTATAGAAAATTCATTTGTTCGGATTAAAGATTCATAATTTTGATTAAAAATTCAACTGTTTGTTTGAGAAATAATTTTTTGTTTGATAATAATCTTCAGGTTGAAAATTCAACTGTTTTGTAGAAAATTAGCTTTTTTTTTGGCTTGAAAATTCAATTTTTTTTTTAATTCTTCTTTTTAGATTGAAAATTAAACTCTTTATTTAAAAGTTGAACTGCTTTATTAAAAATTCACTTTTAGTTGAAAATTGAACTGTGGGGTGATAACGATATTTTTTTTTTAAATTAAACTTTTTTGTAAAAAATTTTTGATTGAAAATTCATTATTTTAGTGAAAAATCCAACAGGGGGATTGAAAAATAATTTTTTTTATAGAAAATTCATTTGTTCGGATTAAAGATTCACCATTTTAATTGAAAATTCAACTGTATGGTTGAGAAATAATTTTTTGTTTAAACATTCAACTTTTTTGTAGAAAATTAGTTTTTCTGGCTTGAAAATTCAAATTTTGTTAATTCATCTTTTTAGGTTGAAAATTAAACTCCTTGGTTAAAAGTTGAACTGCTTTATTAAAAATTCACTTTTAGTTGAATATTGAACTGTGGGTTAAAAACGATTTTTTTTGTAGAAAATTCAACTTTTTTGTACAAAAAATTAGGTTGAAAATTCATCATTTTAGTTAAAAATCCAATAGGTGGATTTAAAAATAATTTTTTTATAGAAAATTCATTTTTTCGGATTAAAGATTCATAATTCTAATTAAAAATTCAACTGTTTATTTGAGAAATAATTTTTTGTTTGATAATAATTTTCAGGTTGAAAATTCAACTGTTTTGTAGAAAATTAGTTTTTTTTTTTTGGCTTGAAAATTCAATTTTTTTTAATTCTTCTTTTTAGGTTGAAAATTAAACTCCTTGGTTAAAAGTTGAACTGCTTTATTAAAAATTCACTTTTAGTTGAATATTGAACTGTGGGGTAAAAACGATCTTTTTTTTTTTAATTAAACTTTTTTGTAAAAAATATTTGGTTGAAAATTCATTATTTTAGTTAAGAATCCAATAGGTGGATTTAAAAATAATTTTTTTTATAGAAAATTCATTTTTTCGGAATAAAGATTCATAATTTTAATTAAAAATTCAACTGTTTGTTT
This sequence comes from Druon quercuslanigerum, assembly GCA_010014905.2. Lineage (NCBI taxonomy): Eukaryota > Metazoa > Arthropoda > Insecta > Hymenoptera > Cynipidae > Druon > Druon quercuslanigerum. Next base: position 1,311 of record JAAAKG020121124.1, read on the forward strand.
GAGAAATAATTTTTTGTTTGATAATAATATTCAGGTTGAAAATTCAACTGTTTTGTAGAAAATTAGTTTTTTTTTGGCTTGAAAATTCAATTTTTTTATTAAAAATTAACTCTTTTGTTTAAAATTCAATTTTTCCGGTTGAAAATTTAATTGGCTTGTGCAAATATCGTCTTTTTGGCTTGAAAATTCAACAACTTTGTAGAAAATTTCATTATTTGGAAGAAAATTCAAGTTTTCTGCAAAAAATTCTTTTTCTTTAAATGGTTAATTATTTTTCCCCCGTTAAAATTTAACTATTCCAATTTTAGTTAAAAATGTACTTTTTTTAGTCTAAAAATTAATCATTTTTGAAAGTAAGGTAATCTTCTTGGTTGAAAATTCAACTCATTGTTAAAATTTAAGATTCTATTTTTTTGTTGAAAAGTAAACTTCTTGGTATAACGTTGGACTTTTTATTACAAATGTATTTTTTTGCTTCGAGATTCATAATTTTAGTTGAAAATTCAAGGGTTTTATTGAAAACTAACTTTGTTGTTGAAAATTTATATTTTCGGGTTGAACATTAATCTGTTTTACATAATATTAGTCTTTTTGGCTTAAAAATTCAACTATTTGGTAAAGAAATTCAATTGTTTTATGCAAAATTCATCTTTTTGGTTTTAAAATTTGGTAGAAAATTCAACTGTTTTGCAAAAAATCGTTTTTTAAAATTAAAATTCAACTATTCCCTTTTTGGTTGAAAAGTTATATTTTTTAGTTTAAAAATTCAGCTTTTTTTGGAAGAAAGAAATCTTTTTCGAAGAACGAAGTCTTGTTCGGTTATCAAAAAATTGTTGCATTTCCAGCCAAGAACATTGATTTTATGCTAGCAAATATGAGTTTTAAACAAAACACATAATTTTTTAACTAAATAGTTGAATGTTCAAAAAGAAATTTTTTTTTAGAAAAATATACATTTTTAACTGAATAGTTTAATTTTCTACAAAAAAGACAAATTTATATAGATTATGTAAATTTCCAACTAAATAGTTGGATTTTATATAAAAAATTTCAGGTTTTAATTTTAAGTTTTATTATTTCAAATTAAAAATGTTTTCGAACCGCAAAAACCCGGGAATGACCCAGAATTTTATTCCCCCTATCACCGTTTTCCTCTCAGAATGATTCTGTTATTTACCACGTTTTAAAAATGTAGATTTGTAAAAAAAAAGGTTGCCTTTTTCAAATTATAACGGAGTCTGATTTTACTGCTTTATTTATAAATTTTCTTATATTTCTGAGAAAAACTTATCTAATCACAACTTCCAATTTTAATAAAAATAAATTTAATTGACAACAACTTTAGTTACTTTTTAGATTTAGTTGCTAAAACTAAATTTTTTTATTTTAATCAAGTATATGTATTAAAATTTGTAAAGTTATAATTTTTAAAATAAAAATGTTTTTTTTTAAACGACTTGAAAACTTTCGTGGGACACCATGAAACCATAATTCAGCAGAAAATCCCATCTTTTTTATTTAGAGTTTGTTCAGCTCCACCGTGGGTTATGGTTTTTTTTTAAATTTTGATACTTCATTTTTCGTTAAAATTCGTCTTTTTGGGTTGGAAATTAAACTCATTGCTTGAATCTTAAACTACTTTATAGAAAATTAATTTTTCTGGTTAAAGACTTTTAGTTGATAATTCCACGGTTCGGTTAAAACTAAACTTTTTTTTTGAAAATTCATATTTTTTTGTTGAAAATTCAAGTTTTTCAATATTTTGTAGAACCTTTTTTTTCGTTGAAAAAACAACAGTTTTTTTTAGAATATTCGATTTTCTAACAATATTATTCCTGAAAACTCTTTTTTGTTAGTTAAATTCAATTGCTTTTTATTTAAAATTGAAATCTTTTTTGATTAAAATATTATTTATTATATATGTGTACATATATTTTTTTTTAATTTGAAATATGTGGTTAAAAAATCAACAGTTTTGTAGACAATTTGTTCTTCTATATTGAAAGTTATTTTTTTTGAATGAAAGTTTAATTATTCTATTTTTGGGTAAAAATTGATTTTTTAGTTTTAAAATTTAACCATTTGGTTGAGAATTGATTTAGTTTGTTAAAATTGGTCTTTTTTGTTAGAAAGCAAATGTCTTTAGTTGCAATTTAAACGATTTGGGAAATAATTTATGTATTTTTTTAATAATTCGTCTTTTTTAGTAGAAAATTAATCTATTTTGTTGAAAATTGATCTTTTTTGTTAAAAGTGCTGAAAATTGTGTTGTTTTTTAGCAAGCTTGTCTTGTTGACTTGAAAATCCTACATTTTGGATGATTTTTTTCTTTATTACATTAAGCTGTTTTTGATTTAAAATGCAATTCTTCAATGAAAATTAAACGTATAAATTGAAACTTGAAACTGGATCGAAATCAGAAATTACGTATAATACTTTGCGAATTTTTTTATTCTGCCTCGAAATTTTCTCCTTCTTACACTCTATCTTCCTAATTGTAAAATAAGGTGACATTTGAATCAATAATTTACAATTTGCATTACATACAAATATACAGATCTTTTAAGATTCTGTGAGTTTCGATTTAATAAATACCCTCCACATCCAAAAAAAAAAACATTTATTGTTAAATTAAGGCAAATGGTAAACTATGAAGCTCCGGATGATCGATTTTCTCATTTAATTATTTCTGCTCGCCGATTTTTAAACTAAAGGAAGCTGATATATTAATTTTTTATTATAAAATAAATAAGAAAGTATTTCGTGACTTCACAGTTTTACCATTTGCCGTTTAACAAAACATCCTTGAGCTATTTGGTCAATCCAATCAAAGAATTGAGTTGAATTAATACAAATTTTGTAAAATAAAAAAAATATTCTCTGGGTCTAGACGTCATAAACTTTATATAAAGACAAACTACTATTATATATTTTTCGACGATTTTTCAAATATCCAATTCAACTTTTAAAATCCAAAAATGCTTAGAATTAATCCAGCGACTGTTCCGCGCTGGCTTTTCGCTTTCACGAAAAATTAAGGCAAATTAGATGAGTTACATTTTTTAATAAGTACCTTGAATAATAATAAAAAATATTTTGTAAATATTTTATTTTATATTCAATATCCTGACTCTTAAACTTTAATGTTTTAGTCAAAAGTTAAGAATTAACCAGGATAAAATTTGATTAAAGTTAATTCAAACAATTCAATTCAAATTTGATTTCTGATATTCCGAAGCAGAGGATCCTTTTAAAAAAGAACATTTATCCAATACAATTTAATTTTGAAGAATAACTCATCGTATTTACTCTAAGACGTAAATCTAAAAGTCTGGATCAACAAACATGTTTTTTTTTAATTCTAATTTTTTTAAACATGTTCTCAAATCCACGCTTGTAAAGTATACTATATTATATAATATTTATCACTGTAGTATAATTCTACCAGCGCGGATACGCAAAAACTACATTTATAATAAGAGAATCCGCTATAAGTCGGAATCCTCTCGTGTTCCCTTTTTCCAGAAGTAAATATAATACTCGTGTCTTTTTTTCCAATTTTTTTACTTCCGCAACGAACTTATGATTTTATGATAAAACGGCTAAATCGCCCATTAAAGCTCTGCTATCACTAGTACGACGGACTTAGGCAATGCTGATAAACTTTCGCTAAATGTACTTTTCTTGAAAACTGTACTAACTTTTCTTCATAAATATTTCGTGGTGCTAAGATAAAAGTACATATACTGAAAACGATATTATATTAATTTATTAGAGTGGTCCGAAAAACGATTTTTTTAAAAGTCAAAACCTTTCTCAACTTTTTTCGACTCTTTGAAAAATATACAAAAATTGATTACTGTTTCGATCTGCATCGAAATTAATTAAAAAGAACAACGTTTGTATTGAAATATCTCTGTATGTTTGATTACAAAATTGGGATATTTTAAAATTTTGGATTTCTGAAACTTTGAAATTCTATAGCATTTCATTTATCTGTTAAAAAGAACTTGTGCGCTTTTGAATTTAAATATAAAAGAATTCTAATTTTGGGATAATTGTTTCTAATTAAAAAAAAAAGTCTTTTAATTTATGATGCTACGTATTTTGAAACAAGGACAAATGCAAAATGTATTCTTCTGTTGATTTTATCACTCGATTTCTTCAATGTCAAATTCTACGCACACTCAACAAAAATTCACTGCATTTTTCAAAAACCTCGACAAATCCAAAAAATATTTTAACTCAAAAAATTGTTTTTCGAACCATTCTAAATATATTTCGAGGAGCTTTACTCTAAAGCGAATTACAATACTCTGCGTTCGATACTTTCTGAATGTTACATTCTATCATCATCATCATCATCGTTTGTACTGAAAACGTTTCACTCAATCTATTATGATTAGTATCTAACTACTGTAAATAAAAAGTGAAAATTTCTCGCTGGAATCGCTTTTAGCAAATGCAGTTACAAATTGCAGTTATAAATTTTAAATTGCAAATTACAATTGCAAATTTTGATAATTTTAAAAGGTGCTTTAATCCTAGAGGATTCAGTAGTAATAAATAATTTGAAGGGAGTGAAAGTTGCCTTTTAAGATGCCAGACTGAAAAATAGATCGACTTATTTTTTAGGGCCTTTTTTTAAGGGTGGGTCACACAAAGAGATAGGCAGATTAATTTGTTATGGACAGATCCAGAAAAGGACCGTTAGGAATCATTGAAGTCCGGGTGATCGTTGTCTTATAAAACACCCAATTATCACAAAATTTATTCTATCGTACAAAAGCAAAATGCTATAAAAGTTACAAATTTGGGACAGTCCCGGATGTTTCGATGCTGGTCTTCCTTTTCGGACATACTGGTGAACGTTCGGACGGACGCAATTACTGCCTTTCTCTCTGTCTGCCTGATATAATTTTTTAACATTTTAGAAGAAATTTATGTCAGTTATTATTGCTGACATTGAATTTGAGAAAAAAAAAGGATTTCAATATCTTGATCCGGGAACCAGAATATCATAGTCGGCAGTTTTAGTAGTATAGCTATCATGCCACTTACCGACCAATGGTAAATCTACATTACCGACCATATCCGTATAGCTATACTACTAGTTATTTTGCGTCATCGACTCAAATTTATTTAAAATAAATCCCTTAGAACCCTCTCTTATTTTTTTGTTCGAAGTAATGTTCAGTCGGCTACGACACTCAGAGAATTAGTTTTTTTTGTACTCGAGCAAATCTCTCAATTCCTTACCTCGCAAAGATTGAAATAGAATTTGGATTAAAGTAGGGTTTGCTACATTCAATATATCCAGGTTAGGTATATAAAATGTTATGTGTTTGTTGGGAACTCTGACAAAAAATTTGTTCCTTGTTCAATACACTTTTGCGAATCTCTAGTACTAAATACAACGACTGGCGGCAAAATATGCCTCAAAATCGAGATATAAATTAGTAAACTCTTTATAATATTAAATAGAATTCAACGTGAAGTTCGTTACAATTTTTGGAATTTTTTTAGTTCTTTATTAGAATTAATTAATTTAATTATCACATACGTTATAACCGAGTAAAGAGCTTCGCAATCGATATCAGTTTCCCTCTTTGTTTCTCGTAATTTCGCTGGGAGAACTTCATGGTGAAAATTTTGGTAGATTCCGTGGCAAATTTTAGCGCACATTTTTACGCCAGTCATTGCGTGGCACGTCTTCATTGGCAACGAATACTGATCTAGTCCAATGATAAGTTTTTCTTTCCTGCGATTTTTCGCAGATTATTTCAAATCCCCTGTGTATCAAAGCAGGTGGTGATATTTCGAAAATTTCAACCTGTTACTTGAGTATATATCTGGCCAGTTTTAGTTGGACTGGGTTGGAAATTTTTACGTGAACTGCTATTTCCTCGACGGGGGCTTCACGAAGATCTTGACCACCCACTGAAACTATTCGGTCGCCTCTTAGAATTTTTCCGTTTTCGGCGGCGCAACCCCCAGGAACCTAAAAAAAATTAATTAAAAATATAGTTTTTTAAATAATTTTTATATTTGTTAATTAACAGGGTGTCTACCTAACCGGGGAATCGAAAAAACCAAGAAACGATTTGGAATTTGATTCATTGACCTCTGGCCTTGTACATTAAAACTATTGACACTATTTGACACTTTTTTTTTGAGTGATGGCACTATTTTCTCACAATTGTCTGTTAATTCTACTAATCTTTTAAATTCATTGAAACATATTTTTAAAGTTATTAGTTAATTTGCTAAAATAATATGTCCGCTTTTTCAACAAAATGGTACAATCATTAATCAAAACAGAGTAATTGTCAATCAAACATTTGAGTTTTCAACCAAAAAGATCAACTTTCATCAAAACAGTTGAATTTTAAACCAAATAGTTAAATTTCCAAGCCTAAAGATGAATTTTCAATACAGAAGATTAATTTTTAACCAAAAAGAGGGGTTCTCAACAAACTACATCATTTTTTAACTATATACTAAAATTTTTAACCAAAAAAATTAATTTTCTTCCAGAAAAGAAGAGTTTTTAACAAAATATACAAATTTTTAACCGAATAGTTAAATTATCATCCAAAAAGATTAATTTTATATTAAAAATAGGACTTTCCAATTAATTACAAAGATTTTCAACTAGTTTGAACAATGGATGTTTATATAGTCCACATTTAATTTTTTAAATCTTTATTTCATACATTCCTTGTTTCTAAAAATTTTTAACTGAATAGTTGAAATTTTGAACTAAAAAAAAAAAATTTTTAAGAAAAATGCAAGACTTAAATTTTTACTTAAGAGAATTAATTTTGAATGAGAAAAATAAACGATTTTTTTTACAAAACAGTTTAATTTTGTACTAAATAGTTGGATTTTGTAACAAATTGTTGAATTTTAAAACTAAAAAGACGAAAATTAATATTCAAAATCAGTTAATTTGCACAAATGGTTGAAATCAGCTTAAAAGAATAATTTTTAAGAAAAAAAAATTTTTCAACAAAAATTATGAATCTTTAATAAAAAAAAGTTTTTTTTAAAGAATGCATTAACTTTCAACTAAGGAGTTCAATTTTTAACCTAAAAAGATAAATTTTAATTGAAAAATTGAATAGCTGATATTTAAAAAAATTCAAATAAAAAACAGTTGGATTTGATGAAAAAAACTAATTTTCTACAAATCAGTTGAATTTTCAACCCAAAAATATTAATCTTGAATACAAAAAAGTAATTTTCAACCAATCAGTTAATTTTTCCACCACTCAGTTAAATTTTCAACACAATTGTTTAATTGTTAAGAACTAAAAAAACAATTTCTCAATTAAAATGATGAATCTTAAACCAAAAAAATGAGCTATTGAGATAGTAGTTTAACTTTCAGCCAAGGAGTGAAATTTTCAACCTAAATAGACGAATTTTTAAAGAAATATGTAATTGTTTATATTTAAGCTTAAGAAGATTGTAATTCCAAATTTAAATCAATTCAATTGTCAACAAAAAGTAAATTTTCAACCGAAGAAGTTTATTTTTTAAATAGACAGTTGCATTTTTAATTAAAAAAACATAAAATTTCCATAGAAAAGAATGCATTTTTAAACCATATAAGATGAATGTGAGACTGACAACAAAAAAATTTATTAAATATTTTATCAAGAAGTATGACTTTTGAAGAAAATTCTTGAATTTTGAACAAAATAATATATTTTTGAAATAAAAAGGAGGAGTTTTTAAAAATAAATGTAATAATAAACTTTTCAACCGAAAAGAATGAGCTTTCACCAAAAAATATTTTAGTATACTTTTTTTCCACATTTGTGAAATTCTTTACACTATTTTTGACCTCTAAAGTGAGATAGACATGTAGCTAGGATTTTTTTCTCGAATGTACTAATATGACAATTAAAACTGGATTCATGTATTTTATTATTCTAATTCTGAGTTAAACGGGGAATTTGTGAAAAAATCATTATTCTCACTTGGAATAGGGAATTTTACAAAAGAATTAAAATTCTGATTTGGAACACTAAATTATCTAAAAGAATTATAATTCAAGGTTCGAATAGAGATTTTGAGTAAAGAAATATAATTTTGACTTTGAGACAGGTAATTTCGGCAGAGGATGAAAATTTTGACTTAGGAACAAGGAATTATATAAAAGAATTATAATACTGAGATACAGCTGGGAAATTACGTCAAAAATATTAAAATTTTTGATTTAGGTTTTTTTGACATGGGACGGGCATTTTGTGAAGCATTTTAATTCTGATTTAGGAGAAGAAAATTTTCAAAAATCCCTGTGCCTCAAAGAATTATAATTCTGAATTTGAACGAGGAGTAAATAAATAAAGTATAAAAATAAGTTTCGTGAAGAATTATAATTTAGGCTTTAGGTCAGGGAATTTTAGTAAACAATTATTATTTTACTTGGAACATAGAATGTTTTTTATGGAAGGAGAATTTTGGAAAATAATTTTATTCTGATATGGAAGAAGGGAATTAAAAAATGAATGCATTTTTAGATTCAGAATTATGGTTATTTTAGAAAATTTTCTGTTCTAAATCAGAAATCTTTTAAATCTTTGGAAATGTTTAGAAATCTCTTAAAATATTTGAAAACCGTTTGAAATCATTCAAATCTTTGGAACTCTAGGAAATTTGCCAGAAAAAATAAAAAATTGTCACGGAGAAAACCGGGAAATAAGAAGAAATTGAAAATCATTCATCGGGGGACTCCCTGATTATTAATGTTTAGAATGAATTTTAATTTGAACGTGAAGTTAATTTCCAAAGCCTTGGATTTTAGAAGATTCATATTATTTCTATTTTGAGTATTTCAAGTTTGAAGCCGAGTTCAAATTTTTGCATGTGATCCTAAATAGACTCCTATTTAAAATATTTAAATATTATTATACTTGAAAATTTTTCAATTTGTATTTTAATAAATTGAAATAATAATTTTTTTTAATAATAAAGAACCCGGGAAAATACAAGAAATTTGAAATCGATTGGTATTTAAAAACTTTTTTTTTCAGTGTTCTAGAAAATTTAAAAAATACTTTGTGTTAATTGTTCTGTTAATAAAAATCCGCCTGCAAAAATAATTATAATACTGACCACTTCGGAAACATAGGCTCCTTTTCCACTTTTGTAGCCGATCAGACATAGTCCCGATCCTTTGCCGGATTTTTTCTGAAGTTCCACATCAAATTCCTCCACAGCCTTTGGATCACGATGAACTATCATGTGAACCTACAAAGATAATAAGGGATTTTCAGATTTTTGTGAAAGCTTTGATATCAATTTATACATAAATAAATGGTAAAAAATAATTAATTACATTTAATAAATGATTGTAAAATTGTAGTGTGGTAGTACAGAATTAGATAATCAACATATTGATAAAAAATGCCAAAAAACAACTTATTTTTTGATACAGTAATTAAAAAATAAATTTCAAAATAAAATTTTTGTTAAAATTTTTGTTAAAATTTAGCTAAATTTTTAACGTGGTAGAAATTTTTTTCAGCCTTTTAGAGGGTGACCGGTGGACCTGAAAACTGGAAAAACCGGGAAATGGCCTGGAATTTTATAAGTCCGGGAAATCCCGGGAAATGACTGTGTATTTATTTTTTGACTTGAAATTTTACAAATATTTAGAAAAAATTCGAAAATCTTTCAGTTACAAATTCTCCATTTTAGATTTTAATTTTTAATTGTACATTTTGCATTCAAATCATTTCAGAATGCAGTTTTAAAAACTTAACAACTTATAAATTAGAAGCGTTTGAAATATACAATTTTGGATAGAAAATATTTTTATTTGATCAAATTTCAATTGGAAAGTATTAGTGATATAGGATTAGTGATTTGATCCGTGAGCCATAATATCATAGTGGGCAGTTTTAGTAGTATAGCTGAGATGCCACTTACCGACCAATGGTAAATCTACATTACCGACCATACCCGTATAGCTATACTACTAGTTATATTATGCGTATGAAGCTTTCAATTTATTTTTGTACAAGTTTCGGAAATCTACTTTTCCAATTTTGCTTCTTCGATTCAAATTTATTCAAATTAAATTTATAAACTATTTTCAGTTTTAAAATATGTTTGAAATAATATATTCATAATGAAAGGCTTTTATTAAATTTAAAATACATATTGTTTTAGTATAAAATTTAAAAATTTAATATTTTTTAATTAGGAAAAATACCAACTGCTTTATATTTAGAAATATTTGATTGTCCATGTAATATCCGTAATTATAATTCAAATATTCCAATCTTAACGAAATACTAAACTTTTAAATTACAATTTTATTTGTTCTATTTGAAAAAAATTTAATTTACAAGTAAAATTGTTAAATTTCCTAGACAAAATAGGTAAGAGAATATACTAACTGTTAACAGTAATACAAATAAAATAATTTTTAAATAAATAATTTTTTCGATTGAAATTTTTCTTCCTGTAATATCTCGTTTTTCCCGTCGTAGACTACTTTACAACTTTTTACAATGACACGAAATGTATCTCAACGACAATTCAAAACGATACTACTTCAGCGGGTAAAACAAGAAAGTACTATCTCAACGACAATAATTGTTTTTCGTAAATAAATACTAAACAAATTTAAAATAATTAATAGTAAACCTATTTTTTATTATCCTCTTTTAGAGCAGAAATGTTTGGCAATACTTTTAAAATGAAAGGTCCAAGCATCGACAACTGTCATTTGGTGATTGTGAATTCTCTTTAGTTAAAGCTCCTTCGAGTTTCGCTAATACATTCTCATCACGTATCTCGTGTTTCGCACTTGATTTCGTCGACAATTCGAACTTTTCTCGGTTATGTTCACAAAATCAGTACAAATCTCCTTTTTAATGGTTACTTTAATATTTGTTTCTCTATTTGCATTAAATTTTATTCTTAGCCATCCTGAAAAATGTATATCATTTCAATAAATTTATATTATTATAATTATTATTCATGATATGCATTAGTATTTTTACTGTCTTATTTTTAGCATTAAAAAATGGGCATTCTATTAAAATAAAAATTATTATTAAACATTTTACTGCAACTTGTGTCGTTTTGCCATAAATCTAATTTCTTTATATTCAATGTAGATGTACTTCAGGCAAAATTTTTGGTAAATAAAATGTTCCTATAGTTTACAAGAAACTTCGTACATATTTTTGGTTAAAAAACTTTTGTCTTTTCATTTTGTTCGTCTCTTGTGTCTTTTTTCCACAATTTAAAAAAATTGTATTCCTATTTTTTACGATTGAAAGAAAATCTAATCGTCCTATCTAAAAATGATTAATAAAAAATTTATATATCTTTTTGGGGTGGACAACTTTACTCTGTTTTTTTTAGTTCGTACCTTGTATCGTTTTTCGAAAAATTGAATTTTTTAATTTTTAATTTTATTTTTTACGTTTGAAACAAAAACTGCGTGTCCTATCAAAAATTATTCATGACAAATTTTAATGAGTTTTCGCTATTTTTTGCTAGAGCAACGTTTGTCTACTTACTTTTTTCATAGCTTGTGCCGTTTGTGAAAAATTTTAATTTCTAGATCTTTTCAGGGCGCGCAATTTTAGTTAATTCATTTTTTTTGTATCTGGAAAATTTTAAGAAAAGATATTTTTTTGCGGGATTTAAAAAATAATCTGTAGATGCTTAGAAGTTTTAAAAAGATTTCGAAAATAATTAAAAATTTGAATAAATGTAAAACAACATGTAGATGTTTCAAGATTTTGAAATAAAATTTAAAAATTTTTTGATTATTTTCAAACTATTTGAAATGAAAATAATTTAACTATCAATTTAAGAAGTGTTAAGTTTATAAAAAAATGAAGTCCTTAAATTTTTAATATTTCTAGCTTAAAATTACTTAAAATGATTTGCGATTCAGTTTTTATTACTTCAAATGGAAACATTTTTAGCTTTAGAGTTAGCATTTTTTATTTCATTGGTCGTGAAAAATGTTTGCAAACCGGGAAATGACCGGGAATTTTTCTATGTGATTAAAACGGTCACCTAGTTTTAACTTTGATCGACGCATTGGTATTACTTGAAATTATTATCATTTTTTTCTATAATACGCTTATTGAGATTAGTGGATGATAATTTTTTTATTTTTATTCAGGATCTCAATATCTCGTGAGACAGTTCTTATTTTTGCACAAATTAGTAAATTTGATTTTAAATTTCCATCGAAAGCCGATTTTTAAAACCCAGGATATTTTAATCTTAAAATACTGGATCTATTTTTTCGGAATGGACTAACTTTTTCACAGCAAACTTTCTTTATTCGCATTCAGAAACTTAATACATCGGGAGCCTGTTTTTATTTTTTTCATTTGAACTGAATATTCAATTTATCAAAATCCGCAGCCAATCCTGCTTTCATGTCAGATTAATGCCACTTTGAAATTATCAAATTCCACATTTATTTTCTCGAACCTGAGTAATTTTTGTAATCAAAGTTTTTTTCCCTCAATTCAGCGACACTTTAGCTTGGAAGTGGACTTGTGTTTCATCTCTAAATATAGATTTCAATTTTATAGAAGCATTTTCGTTCTCCTGAAAAATGGCTATTTTTGTTTATTTATTACTACACTGCCACTCCTTAATTTTAATTTGGAATTATTCAAAAATGAATCTCAAATCAAACTTTAAAGTAAAAAATTAAGAATAAACTATCGAGGATGAACTTAAGTCAAGATAAACCTGGCAATCATAGAAAAAGTCAGGGAATTTTGTTGGTCAGGGAAAAGCAAGGAAATGTTAAGGTCCAGAATTCGAATTCTGGTATTTAAATCTGTAAACCAAAAAACTCTGTTCTTCGTAAATAAAAATAAATTCCAAAAAAGTTGTAGCCATTTCTTAGCCATTATAGGAAAATTTTGATCTTCACGTCCCCACGAATTTTGAAATTTTCTTTAAAACTCCCTGTTGCATCTGAAAGTTCCGATTTTTTTCCCAAAGAAAGTGACCATTTAGAAGCCGAAGAAGCTGTTCTTAATGAGCTTAATGTAGTCATTTATAAGAACTTAAAATAGTATTGAGCAGGGAAAATGAAAAACTAGGGTCAAGGAAAAGCCAGCGAATTTTAAAAATAAAGTTTTGCGGCCACCCTGATCCGATTGGCTTTGAAAACTGTACAATTTAAAATGTAAAATCGTAGTGTTTCAAAATTTGTGATATAAAATTTTTAAAATCTTCTATTTCGAGACTAATATCGTTTATTAAAACAATGATAAATAATAAACTTACAGGTCCATTGACGATCTTTAATACAGTTTGATAAGCTTTATCTTGTTCTATCGTCTTGAAGGTTTCTTTGTTAACATCCACTACACGATCTCCTGGTTGTATACGTCCGTCTTTGCCAGCTGCTCCATCCGGGTACACATCAAGAACGAAAACGCCGTTCTAGAATAATAAAAATTCAGACTTTAAATTAAGAATTTATGAGAAATTTGACACAATGGGATGTTACAATAATGATGTAGACGTGGCTATATAAGAAGGGATGGGAAAGAGTTAGGGGAAGATCACCAAGAGGTTACAAATAGCAAGTTCAAAATGCAAAGAGGAAGAATAAAAAGGGCAGAGCAATGGGAGGAATGGCGACGCGAGTGAGAAATGAAAGTATGACAGGGAAAGATAAGAAAGAGAGGAAAGAGCAAAAAGAAGGATTAATAGTAGAAGAGGTAAAGATGGGAGGAGAGAA
>JAAAKG020121135.1:0-15065 GCA_010014905.2 Druon quercuslanigerum
TTTGGATATACATTTATTTTCACTTGCTGAAATATACTGTGTCTTTTAAAACAGTATATATTCTATATTATTTATCATATTATTATTATTTATTTGTTATTTTATTATTATATATATTATATTTACTTTAAATAATGCCTTTCTGTTTAAATTAATGGTTTTGAATTTTGATTTTTGAATTATAAAATTAAGGAAGTCAAAAAAGTTACTTTTTGTATACGGCAAAGTCACTTTGTCCAGAAACTGTAACTAGTTACTAAAAAACGCAGCTTACATAACACTGATCTGCTTCGAGTTCAAATGAAAAGCTAGTAAGTGTTTAATTATATATTGTAAGTTTTCAAGATGCATCGCATAGTTTATTCAGCAATTCCTAAGTTACCAGTCTACCAACATCTTATCTTTAGAATAAACTTTCTCAACAAAGTACCGTCAACGCGTGCAGCGATCACCAAGATTTTATGACGATTATTCGCATTAACAAAGTTCCTCAAGACGAGCTTTGTTGAATACCAAGCGATCTCAGTACCGGATACGATCGTAAAAGGTTGAATAAGACCCATTAGCCAAACATTTCATGCTAGGGACCATCGATATTCCAACTATTAATTTACCTTTCTTGCTCTCTCTGAATTCCTAAGAGATTACCGTTAATTTTAATACACAGTTGATTTTTCATAATTAATTTAAATCATATAGAGGACAATGAAATTAGTGTAAAACATAAAAGAGTGAGTTTCAAAGGTTGTAACTTCTCGGTTCTTAGGCTTTGATTTTAGAGAACTCGATTCCACCTCGACCCGTTCTCGACTAATGAAGAACGACGACGTTATTTTCCTGACGGAAGCATAGCGCCATTAAAATCGCGTTACACAAAGAATTCTAAAATCTAGTTAGTCCGTGGCGCAGGAGAAAGCCAGGGATTCTTTTTTTACAGAACCCTGCAAGGTAGTTTCCGTTTTATTATACATTCACTCTTTATGGCTTTCAGCACAACTTTCACAAAGAATAAACAGTTTAGATAAATTATTCTACAGAAATACAGCCCTTGATTAGTGTAGAAAGGCCTGTACCTCGAAATAAGATTTTTATTACCAAAAGCATGGGAGTTAAACCGCATTGAGTTCATCGAAATTGTTATGAAATTATTACATGAACATGTCACAACATCTAATTTTCACAAAATTAAAGTACTCTCAATTTCCAGTTAAGTCAAAGCTCAGTTATATCAACGATCAGATATATCAAAACGCACCGATCAGTTATTTCACATGTCACATCCCCTCCACTTAGCAACACGTGACACTTAGCGCAGGAGTTCAAACCACTATCCCTTAACAAAGTTTGAGGGAGTGTAGAAAGAGAGAACTGTGACTGGTCACAGAAATAATTGAAGTCACTCTACTATTTTTTAATAATTTTTTGTTTACTTAACATTTTTCCCGAATGAGAGATGCCGCGAAATGGCTTATCGCAATTTGACTGTTCACGAAAGTGAGCAGCCACAAATACCTGTCCGAATGAGAGATGCCGCAATGTTTCTTGTATCCAATGTGATTTGCTGCAAATGTGACATGCCGAAAATGTGACTGGCCAAGAAATGAATCTGTCCAAAATTTTGCCAACTTTTCCCGGACTTGAAATTTGTTAGAATGAGAGATGCCACAATGTCTTGTCTCCAGAGTGACTTGCCGAATAAATGTGATTGGTCACATATATCGCTGCCCGATTTTTTTCAATTTTTCAGTCTTAATTATTTCCAAATGAGAGATTCCACAATGTTTTTTTTCTTTAATGTGACTTACCACAAATGCGACTCGCCACAATGTGACATGCCGCAAATGTGACTGACCCCATATATATCTGCCCGAATTTTAGCCAATTTTTTCCGGTCTTTACATTTTTCAGAATGAGAGATGCCACAATGTGACTTGTCGCCAATGTGACTCGTCACAAATGTGAATTGACACGATGTGACTTGCCACAATGTGTCTCGTTGCAATTGTGCCTTGTCTCAAATGTGGCTTATCGCAAATTTCAGTTGCCAAAAATGTGACTTGCGGGGAGTTCTCATCATCTGAAATCTTAAAATTGAAAACTTTTAAATCAGAAGATCTCAAACTTGAAAAATTTCAGACTTGAATTTTTAAACTTGGAAAATTATTTTAGGACGAAGTTAAAATTGTATTATTTATAAATTAAATCCTTTAAAACCTGACAATTTTTTTAAATTTAATCTGAGAATCTCGAAGTTGAATGATTTTAGCTGAAAATGTTTGAAAAAAAGCAAAAAAGTTGTATCTTAACATTTATTTAACGTAATATCCACCCCTTAAAAAGTAAACCTTTAACATTGAATTATTTTTAAACCAGGATTAAAATAAATATTATTTTAAATAAGAAACACGAAAAATGAAAACTATCTGATACGAAACGTTAAAGAATAAACGACTCTGAACTTTATTTGAAATTAAAAAATTTTAATCATAAAGAATAAATAAAATTATACTTTTTAAAAATTTAATCTTTTCAATTTTAATTATAAGATAACAACTCATGAAAGGGAAAACTTACAGAAGAATTTAACATTAAATTTAAGAAGTCTACAATAGTAAATTTTCAAGATAAAAGAAATTGCTCAAATAATGACATGTCAATTCCAGATAGTTTAGTTTTTGTACAATTTGTTTACTAATAATAAAAATTTTAATTTTATCCTTTTAAACATAGTTTAATTACGTAAACTTCATTAGGAATTATATTTCGAGTTATTTATTATTAAAATCGCTTTCAATCAAATATTTTTCAAATTGAAAAAGATTAATTTTTTCATATCGTTAACTGAAAATTAGACGTAAAGTAATGCAATCTGTAATTTTTTGAAGGCTTACATTAAAGCTGAAAACCATAATCATAACAAGTATTTTACTTTGATATTATATCATTTGAAAAATTTAAAAATCCTAATAATTTTTTAAGTTTCAAATTGATACCATAACGATTTAGTATATTTAAATCTAAAGTTATTAAATGAAAAATGAGTTTTAAGGCTTACAATATGCCAATAGAAAAATTTGAAAGTTTCAATAGTAAAATTGTTCCAACATGTTTATTTTTTTAATTTTAAGTTACAACATTTTCAGTTTCAAAACGAAAAACATTCAATAATTCAAAAATTTCATAGCAAATATTTTTAAATTTGAGTTTTCGAAGCAACAAACTTTACTTTCAAGAGCTCTAAAAGTAAACTGTTTCAGAATTGTGGGTTCTAAGCTAGATTTTTAAATTGATTTACATTTCATTTATATCCATTTTAAAGACGATAAAAATATTAATAAATATTAATAATAGTACACACGCCTTTTTTATAAGATCTCAAACTAACGACTAGTCGAATACCATTAAATATGTCACATTAATAGTTCAAAAATACAGGAGATACATTAGAGATTCAAAAATCTAGTGTCTCATTATCTTTTTGAAATATTTAATATTTTGCAAAATTTTTATTCAAAAAAATTAATTTCTAAATCCTAGTTCTTCTTTATTCATAATGTTTCCCCTAAGGGTTTGATGACTTGCATTCCTTACAATATTGCCGCTCACGTATTAAACAATAAAAAGAAATTTTCAACCTCAATATTTACAAATATTTGCAACTATTTACATTCTATCTAGTTCCTTACTTGAGCGAGCCGTCGAAAGCGAGAGTGGAAGTGCAAGCGAGAGAGAGAGAGAATGAGAACGCAAACGCATTTTAGTCTACTCATGCTATTACATATCCATTACTTAAAATCTTTACGCTTCCAATCTAGCCGACTTCCGTTTCCTTATTCTTTCACTTTTTTTGTTCGCCAATTTACCATTTTGTCACATGCATTCTTTCATTACCTCTCATTCGCTGCCCTAGTACCCTCCAACTCCTTCAAACATTCTTCTCCTAATCCATCCTCCCCTAGAATCTTAACCACATTCTCTTGCCAGCACCATTTATCCTCCATTCATCTTCTACATACTTTCCATACGTGCTCCCATGTTTCCTCCTCCCATTCATATATTCTACACTTTCTTTTATCTTCCTTTCCCAATACCTCCCCTCTCTTACCTCGTTATACTTTGGTAAACCTTCCTTTTTTATCATCTTATACCATTTATTTTATTTTGGTTCCTTAATCACCCCCCATCTTTCTATTAATTGTCTTTCCCTGTTCTTTTTTCCAATTCTTCAAAGTTTACTCCAGTCCCGTCTTCCATGTCTCTAGCATTCAAGAACTCCCTCCTTTCATCTTCCCATCTTATTAATTCTATCGCCCTCCCTATTCTCTCTTCTACCTCTATCAAACACTTTCTCGCCAACTCCCCTCCCCTCCCTTTTCCTCACTCAGCTTTGTCTCAAATTTCCATGCTCTCTTTCCCGCTCTAATACTTAATTTATCCTTTCTTCTCTTACTATATATCCTGGTGTCCTCCAAACGACCCCTAATGTCCACCTTATATATCTTTCTTGTCAACTCTTAATATCTTTCCTTCCTTTCTATCCCCATATCTCTGCCCCATAACTTAATACCGGCCATACTAGCGTATCAAATAACCACATTCTCCTTCTCGAAGTTTTTTTTTACCTTCTTATTCCGATTCCCCATATCTGTTTCATTACACCCGCTGCTTTTTTATCCTTCCTCTTATATGATTTCTATGATCTCCATTCTTTTGCAAAATATATCCCAAATATTTAAACTCTTTTACTTCTTCTATCTTTATACCCTTTCATCTCTCCGTCCATTCTTTTTGTGCCCCCCCCCTTTCTAAATCTTATTATGTTTGTCTTTTCTACATTTGAATTCAGCTTTTTCCCATCCAAGTATTTCTCTAATTCTGTAATCAAGCCCGCCATCCCTTCTTCATCCTCTGCCATCAGCACTATGTTGTCTGCGTATGTCAGTGCATATATCTTTTGCTTTCCTTTCCTAACACCTCCCCAACCTTTTCTCCTCATTTCTTCTTCCAATTCTGATATTAATATATTAAATAAAAGATATAGAAGTGGGCTCAGAGGACATCCTTGTCTAACCCCTTTCACTAACCAGAAACTATCTCCTACTTGATCCCCTACCTCTACCCTGCTTTTAGTTTCTTTAAAAATTTTAGACACTCTCTTTATTAATCCCTCTCTTATCCCCTTTTTTACCATAAATTTTTCTGTCTCGCCTCGATCTTATTTACTAGATAGTTTAGAACATATATGTTGTCCATTACCCCCCTTCCTTTTCTAAACCCTGTCTGACTCGGTGGCTCTATCTTTTTTCCTTAACTTTTTTCTTCAATCTCTCCCACAAAACAGTTACATATACTTTATACAGTGTTGGCATCAGAGTCACACCCCAATCATCTTTAACCTCCTCTCCTTTGCCTTTCTTTACTATTGGTATCACTACTCCTTCTTCACGTAACTCTGGCGACCACTCTCCTCTCCATACTCGATTACTCATAATCCACGCCTATTCCTCTAGTTCTCTTACTCCATATTTCCATACTTCATTTGGAATCTCATCTATACCAGGTGCCTTTCTATCCTTTATTATTCTTAAAACCTTGACTATTTCTTCTCTTGTTATGTCCTCTTCCTCATCTCTTTTTCTACCATTCCTTCGACCTTCCTAACTTTTCTCTTTACTCCTTCTAGCAAATCTAAAAAATATTTTTCCATTCTACCATTTCAATATCTTGGTTTACTCTTTTTCTTCTACTTCTTGCTCTATTTAATACCTTCCATACCTCTTTTTCCGTCCTAGCCTTCTCCTCCTCTTCCTCAAATATCTTATTATCTACCTTTCTTTTGATCACACAATTCAGAATACTCTTTCTTTGTTCTCCTATATTATTCCCCATTAATTTATTCTTTGCTCCGCTTTCCTAATTCATTTCTGACCTTCTTTTTTTCTTTTTACACTCCTTATCCCATCCACTTTTATTCCTCTCTTTACTAACTTCATTTTTGTTTGTGGGACTCTAATCCTCTTTTTACTTATTCTCTAATTTTTTCTATCTCCTCATCCACATTTTCCTCTCACATTTTGATATTTCTAACCTTTTCTCTAAACTTTTCTTTTTCTTGCCTTGACCAATCCCCTCTACCTACACTTTTTATCTTTTTCCCCTTTTTATGCATATTACTACTACTTTTTTCTCCCTCTAATTTTCTAAAATACGTATTTTTCAAGTCTTAAATTTGATGGCTTCAGGAAGATTTCCATTTTGAATGGTTCAAGCCAAATTCTGAATGTAAATCTTAAATATTTTATGACGTTCTTGAAACATAAAACAAAAATTCTGGTCATTTTCCGATTATCAAATTTTTCCCATTTCCTCATTGATGCCTTTCTCGAATAAAAAGAGAATGAATATCAAAATTTTGTTTTTTCACTAAGAGCAAAAATAAGTCATAGCAGAAAAACAAAAGTTAATCAAACAAACAAAAACAATCATAAGCTGGGCTAGTCATCTTGCATTTTCAGAATGACTGGTCAATTTCCTTTTTCTACTTCCCAAGTTTGCTGGACATCTAGACACAGCTAAACAAATTGGAAAGCCCCTTAGTCGAAGAAAAGATAAAATTATTTTTTAGAAGGCAATGTATATGATAAGTATTTAATTATACACTTTGCCTGAAATAGTCAGATATGATATGTAATGTCTAGGGACTATATAGAAGCCCTAAACAATGTATATAGTAAGTATTCAATTACACACTTTGCCTAAAATGGCTATGCATTATGTATAATGCTTAGGGATTATATATAATTCTTGCTTTATATACTTTTCCTCCAGCATACAGAATAATTAATAATAGCACACCTAATTAAGTAAAAAAATAATTGCAAACAGTATTACCTCTTTTTATATCCGAATACTCGTGAGAATCATTTCCTTGTTTAGTGGTGGAAATAATTACGAATGCAAATGTGAAGCAGAATATTAAATTTGCTGGAAAGTAGCAAAAGGTTTGCTCCATGTTCTCGGTGTCCAATTCCAGTGGATTTTTGATGGTCTTTGGAGTCGACCACTGAATTGACTCGCCCACTACAAGCATTTCAAGCTGATAGGGGGAACGATAATCGTTAGTCCGAAACGAGCAATTTATCCATTGCGTTCGTGCCGACCACGAGATCGAATCGGTGCAAATCCATCTACTCGTTTTCAATGATTCACTGAATAATTACGTACCATCCTGATATAGACGTGAGCACCAGAAAGATAGAACGTTACATCACTACCTGTCAAAGGCACTCGCTGAATCGGTTCTTCCATAAAATTAAATTTAAAATTTTAAATTAAGGGAAAAATAAAACCATTAACTAATCTCTTTGTAAAACTTTTTAATTTTAAGTTTCAAATTCCGATTTGAGAGAGACGTTTTCTTTTTCTGACCTTTAATCAGTGTACATTTTTTGCGAATTTTAATATTAAAATTTTATTTAATGTTTACTTTCAGCCAGAAATAGCTAAAAAGTCCCAGTTTTTCCTGAAAAAATTTTGGGGATGCCTTCTGAGTATTTTAACACTAAATTTTTCTAAAATTTGCTGTTTTTTTAAATAATAATAATGTTCAATATTTTCGTGTTGTTATCAAGTATATTTTCGATAAAGTGACTTCAAATAAATTTGCATTTGTACAAAACCTTTCAATATTTCAGGGGATATAACTTCCAGAAGTGATTTTTTATTGAAAAATTTACATAAAAAAAATTTAATTTACATTTTCGAGAAATATCTTTTAGAGATCTAAAAAAATACGCTTTAGCTCTAAAAGTTCTATAGTTATAGTGCCCTAAAAGTATGCAAAAGTAAATGTTTTAATTCAAGTGATCAAAATAACTAGAATACGTCCTATTTTTTACACTTCTACCAAATTTAGTCTGCGTTATCTGATACCAATGAAAAATGATTTGTTTAAACCTATTGAACTTAGTTCAGTTAATCAAATATTTTGTTGCTTCAAACAACATTTCTTGCAAACCAAATTTTCCAGAGCATAATCTAAGCAAATTTCAGAACTGCACAACCCAGCCTTTACACGAAAACTAAAAAAAAAGGAAATCATTCGCGCGAGAAATCACTTACTCTATCTTGCTGTATCTTGCATCTTTTCGAGTAAGTTGTATTCATATAAGGTAATACCTCTAAACGTATTATACTGTGCTCCTCCCGTACGTTTCACTTGACTTTATCATTAAATGCCAACAATTTTGGTTTATTCCAACTCGATTAATTGAAAATAATTTCAAAAGCACCTTCCCAACACAAATTCGGAGCTGCACACTTTCCATTCAAAACTGCACACTTGTGCAGAGCTGCACGTTAGATTATGCTCTGAAATTTTCATATATATTCCAGGAAACAGTTCTTTTTTCGGTTCAAAATTATTTTTTTTCTGGTTTCAAATTACATTATTTTCTACGCAATTTGTTCAATTGTTGGACACTTTTCGATTAAACTTTTTTTTTTAATATTGCCCTTCTAATTGAAGTTTTTATGATAATTTCACTAACATTCATAATTAGTTGATAAATTGCATAATTTAAAAAAAAATTCATTTTTGGTATATTTGACGGCAAAAAGTACGGTTTTTTCATTGTCATTTCTTTTAATTTAGAACCCAATAATAATTTCATCAAATTCATTATTATTATTTAATAAATGGTAATACCGGCTTTTTGATAATAATAACTCTTCGGCACAAAATGTTGATTTTGACTGATCAAAAAAAGAGTATGGTAGAAAAAGATATACGAAAAAGGTAATTTAACTCATTAATGCGCAAATGAACATTTTTGTGCACACATTTTCTCGTGAACAATTCTCTTGGAAAAAAAAAGTTATTTTTGACCGAAATCGTATATAAGAGGTTTTTAAGCGTGCTCTTTTAGAATCTGTAACCTATTTTGTAAAAAAATTCAATAACTTTTTTTTGACTTTAAAAAAGAAAGTCAAAACTTTTGTATAATTTATTTTTTAATCAATTTGTGTTATTCTTCCTGCATTTGGATAATCATATTACTACCAGAAATTGATGTTCGAATGTCTTACTTTTTCAAACACCTTGTTTTTTTTATTATGAAATTATCTGTTACGTAACACAAAAAGTTACAATGAATTTAAGACTGCACATAATCGCTACTCTGCCACTATACGTAGTATAATATAGCGTTGCCCAGTTCTCACAATGAGGAGGTAGACGATAAAAGAGAACCTTTCTTTTCGTTCTTTGTCGTCGTTTTTTGTTCTGTTTTTGTTTTGTTTTAATTTTAGTTTTGAGTTGTTTTAAAAATTTTTTTGTTCTATTCCTTTAAATGCGCAGAGAGAAAACAATTTTTACAAAAATATACACCACATAACTTGCAGAGCTTTCTAGTTTTTAGAGAACATTGTTTGTTAAAACAAGTTCTTTGACTTGCAGATAGTACGGAATCACTACGATTACATATTTTTTCCCAAATTTCTTTTAGCAACATACATACCAAAATATATAGTCTCTATTTTTTGCTTTTATCTGCGGTTGAAAACATTGTACAATACAGTGGCGTTGGTAATTGCTATCTGGATTTTGATTTTTAGAGTAAGCTCCCTTTCTTCGGCGCACATCAAAAATATAATTGAATAATAAGAACTTTAAAATGGTCAAAATTTAAATTTAAAAATTGGCCCAAAACCTTCTGAAAAATTCATGCGTTTTGAAAACTTCAAACTTACGGACCCGATTTCTAGCGGTAAAATGATTATTCAAATAGAGAAAGAATAAAAAAAATTGATTAAAATAAAAAAATAATACAAAAATGTTTACTTTTTTTATGCACAAAAATAATAAAGTTATGGAATTTTTTTGAAAATAAGTAACAAATTCTGAAAGAGCACCCTCGAAATCCACGTATATAGGATTTTGGTCAAAAGCAAGTTTGTTTTTCCCCGAGAATTGTGTACATGAAAATAAGTGCCCAAAAATATGAATTTGCGCATGAATGGGTTAAATTACCTTTTTCCTCGATCTTTGTCTATGACACCTTTTTTCATCCGTCAAGTTCAACATTTTTTTCCAAAGAGATATTATTAAAGCAATGAAATAGTTTTATGTAATTATTAAAATAATAAAATTAATAACACACTACAATCAAAACAATGGCCATTAACAAAAGTTTATAGTCCACACATTCTCAAAAAATACATTTTAAAAATAAATTAGTTAAAAAGAAATCATATAATTTATCAACTTATAATAAATACTGCAAAGAATATCATGAAGGTCCCCATTAAAAGGACTGATATTTTAAAAAAACGAATTTTTTCGTCGACAAATGCCTTAGTAATTGATATTTAAAATGGGCTTTATGATATGGACAAGGTCTTGCAAGTGTACAAGGCATCATTCTTGACAAATTTTTAGCAAAAAATGTCTTTATTTCATTTTTATGCAATATCAATTAAAGAGCGTAGAATTATTGATAGTGATAGATACCATATTTTTAATAAATAACTTGCGCATAACAGATTTATTTTCTTTATTAATTAATGAAAAAATATTTTGAAGTAATTTAAATCTATGGACGGTACGACACTTTAGCCAGTTTTCCATTATTCGGAAACCCTAGGAACGTCAAATAGGAGAATGGTAAATTGTCTTGACCTATCCAGACCGAAAAATTATAAATAGCTTATATATAAGGTAAAATTTTATGGATTATTTTTATTTGTTTTATATAAAAATTGTATAAAACAATTGAAAATTATATTTAATACTTCAAACTACATATAAATTTTCCGCCTTGCTAGCTATACACCCTCACTTCCCTTACCGCCCCTTTATTTACTCTCTCTAATTCCCCTCCTTTTCTTCCCCTATTTTATCTTTCATCCACTTCTCCTTCTTATTATCGTAATTTACTCTCCCTCCGTCTAGGGTATGGTGAGTTAGAGGTAAAGTAGGATAGGGGACAGGATTAACTCATGTAAAGTACAGGGTAAAGTCGGCTAGGTACTTCCTCTACTTCGCTTTTTCTCACTTCCTGAAAAGAAAGTACGTCGGGCGGAAGAACAACCACCCGACCAAAAAAATAAGGGGTTTAGCCTTGAGCCACAAGACCCTAAAAATAGCAATTATTTTCATCACATTTTATTTTAGAAAAAAATATAAATACTTGATCAAAAATCATGCTGAACAACAATAATTATCTGAGCCACTGTGTGTCCTGTAACTAATACTATACTTGATTTTTCTAGAATTTCGACGTCGGATTCTAGATCTAAGTGACAATTTATTTAAGAGCGCTGAATGTAGATGGTACTTGTGTCAAAGATCACTGGTTCTTTGGTTCCGAAGTTTGCTCCAAATGCGATGGTGGTTGTGACTAGATTGGTGGTGGAAACGGGTACAAAGGAGGACACGCAGAAGATAAGAAAACGTTGGATAGCTTGTGAGGCAGTGTTCGAAAAATAAAAAGAGTAAGAGATGAAATTCTCGAGTCATCCATTCTCTGTGGCAAGGGAGATCCCGTGCGGTGAGAAGGAACGAAGACAGGAGTCATAGAAGGGGTGAAATAGTGGTTTGAGGTGGTGCTGACTCGCCCACGACGGAGGACCTAGGAGAATGAGAGGGACAGGAAAGGCGGCAAAGGTGTAGAAAAAGGTAGGAGAAATGGTGTAGCAGAATACTGTCAGCGAAGCTCAGATTGTATCGTCAGTCCCAAAGGGCAGCTACATCGTCCAGTAGAAAAAATAAAGTCACTTGACTTACGACGATGCTAGCCTGACAGCGTAAACTTCCATGGTTCTAAATGAATTGTCACTGCACAAGTTATTCACTTGGGACTTTATATATTATACTTTTAAGTCCTTAAATATTCAAACCTTATACAATTTAACTGCGACTATAACAAGGAAAATTTAATGACAATTTTAAAATTACGACAAAAGTTTCGGATGTGTGTAGACTTTCAATTTTTTATTTTCTGAAATGACCTATGCTAATTCTAAACTCTAAATGCCCTACTCTACTTCATATTTATCAGGCCAGCCTTAAAATGACTTTCGCTACTTGATAGTCGTTTTGTCGACCTTAAATCTCCTTGAAAACTTTTAGGACTCTCATAAAATGACTTCGGCTAATTTATAAGCTTCCAGCCTGACCAAAGTGTGCTATACTACTTAGTAGACATTACATCTATCTTAAAATAATTTATACTTCTTCATAATCCTCAATTCAACTTTAGAATGACTTTTACTGATTAATAATTAATATGTGTACCTTAGCAAGTCTCACAGAAATGAAAATTCTTATTTCTGTCACAAGATGACTTTGTTAATTTATAACCTTTGAGCCTGGCCTAAAATTTGTTATGCTGCTAACTAACCTTTGTGCCTATATGAAAATGATCTATACTACTTTTTAATCTCCAAGTCAGCCTAAAATGACTTATAATAACTGCTATCATTCACGATTGTAAGTCTTTAAAGAAAAATGGCTGACTTAAATTTACTCATACTACTTAAAATTGAGCATTTCTAATTAAAATAATTTTACTAGTTCATAATTCGTATGTCGTTAAGATGACTTATACCACCTGACATTCGATACGTCTATCTTAAAATGACAATGATACTATTTAATAAACTCACGAGTTTATAATCCTCAGGCTTGCCTAAAATTTTGTTACCGGGAAATGATTCATATCTGAAATGAGCTCTTCTTCTAAATAACCTTTACGCATATCTTAACATGACCTAAACTGCTTTATTATCCTGAAAGCATCATTAAAATTACTCAGACTACTTGAAAATTCTCATGAATTTCCTGAAATGATACTACTTTATAATTCTCTATTCAGTCTTAAAATAAATTATACTATTTGATAATCTTTACTTTTACCTTAACATAATTCATTCTACTTTATAACTTTTATAACTGTTTAAAAATGACCTTTAATAATTTATAACCCTCAAGTCTAGCTTAAAATAAGCTATACTACTAATTAAACTTAATACCTATCTCAAAATGACCTACGCTATTTAAATCATCAAAATAGTCTGTAATATAGATTATAATACTTGATAACATTTACGACTGCACTACTTTATAATAATAACGTCAGCCTTAAAATGTCGATTTCTGCTTGATAACCTTTATTATTCACTTAAAATTATTTCTACGAGACATTGATCAGCCAAGCTTTTTTTAGAACTTTAAAGTGGAATAGAAACGCTGCAGAAAGTTGACTGTGCTGAAATCAAAGAATTATACTCAGGAAAAAATTCTGGGAGTAATCTCAGCATGTAAAAAATTCACATCGGCAAGGGTGTTGTGAATGATCATTAATTTTTCATTTTATTCTTATCGATCTTCATTTTCTTTCATGCCGAGATTTACCCTTAGAAAATTTAACAGGAATGCTTTTTACCTTTTTTCGGTATTTACTTCGATGATTTTTGTAAAAATAATCATTACTTTTCTTTAAAAATGTACCTTTTGTGAACAAATAAAAATAATTTGATTGTTACTTTTATTTTTTCAGAGATAATATGTGAATTTCGTCTTTGTTAAACTATTCCTTAATATAGAATAACTGTTTTGTGTAATATATGATGAATTTGTAAAATTATGAATTCTTTTTAAAAATTTCTAGTTTAATATATAAGAAAATACCATCAAATATGTTTAAAAAATATTCTGTTTCAAAATTAAAAAGTATCAGATCATTTAGATTCTATATTTAGAAATGCACTAGCATGGGAGTATAAGAGAAATCAGAAAATGCATACATAGAATTTAAGTAAAATAAAAGAAAACAGATAAGGAAAATTATAATTAAATTAATTTTTTTATTAAGAAACTGAATTCTATAGCTAAAATTTCTGCAAATTTACACTCTTAAAACATTTCAAAATTTTCAAAAAAATGTTGAAAATTTAAAAAAAACTTCGGACGCTTGCACGTACTGGTAAAACTTTTCTTACAAGTTCAGGAGTTTTCAAGTGCAATGTATCCGAAAATTCCGGAATTGTAACGAAGACAACAATTGTGACTTGAATTTTCTAAAACTATATGCATCTTACGAAAATTATAACTTAATTTTTCTAAATTTATCGTAATTTCCCGTGTTTTTTCAGTGAGATGACAT
This sequence comes from Druon quercuslanigerum, assembly GCA_010014905.2. NCBI lineage: Eukaryota > Metazoa > Arthropoda > Insecta > Hymenoptera > Cynipidae > Druon > Druon quercuslanigerum. The sequence continues at coordinate 14,166 of JAAAKG020121135.1, forward strand.
ACTTCTACCAAAACAAGAAAAATCCGAAATGTTGGAAAATAACAAAAATATAATTAGTGTAAACCTCCTAATAATTTTGACGTTAATCTGTTTGTTTCTCGTACAATTTCAATTAATTGAAATTCTATTTTATACAATTAAATCCTAAAAATAAATGGTATTTATGACTATATGATACTTTGAACCTCCTTAAAAACAATATATTCGAATTATAGCCATATTTCACGACTGTTGGGACCCTTACGATTGCTAGGAAAATGCGCCAACCCCAAATTTTTATTAACAAAATTGAAATATTCCGAAATTAGTAAATTGCTAAAGGGCGATTCCATGATCGCAGGTCCAACATTTAGACTCACTTAAGGCTTTCTAACAATAAAATTATAAAAATGTTGAAAAAATGATAGTTTAAAGGGTTACATTTTAACCTATTCTTTTTATATCCTTATATGACAATTTAGTTGAAATTTGTAAATAGACAAAAGATAGGTTTAAAGTGCTATCGTGGGGGCAACGAAATCGGCCCATATTTTTAGATCTCAGTACTACAGTAAAAAGACTGTCCATTTTGAAACATTTATTAAATTATTTCTTTATGTTTTAAAAGACTGCAAAATTAAACAATTATTAGGCAATGTAAAATTAGAAGAAAAAATCTGCCAGCTGCGCGGGTGCATTCTCATTGCGCGCTTCGCTCGCAAGTTTGAGCGCGCCCAGGGCACGACCTGTTGGATCTCGCACTTTGCGTTCGATTAGGTATTTATCTCGCGCTACGCTCGGAAGCATTTGCCTCACACTTTACAGGCAGCTCCCCCAGGTTTTTGGACTTGGTGTGCTCGCTATTACGCGCTTCGCGGGCTAATACTCTCTTAGTAAGCTTCATCGTTATGACATGCTTTT
>JAAAKG020121157.1:0-15064 GCA_010014905.2 Druon quercuslanigerum
GCGGTACCACACACTTCGATCGCACATCTAACAATGATATCCCGGAACATAGTCCATGTGCCTTCTATATCTTTATTTCATATAAGCGCCTCCCAAATGGCCTTACCTATACTTTCGATTAGCTTATTTTAGAAATCTATTCGCATTCAGAACCCCTCATGACCCTTGTATCTTTGACTAGCTCTCTTAGTCTTTCATCTGTAATAACAAAGTCAATTAAACTGTGGCTATTTCCTTTAGACCAGGTGTAAATGTGGATAATTTTATGCCTGAACTAAGTATTTGTAATAAACAGACCCTTTTATAAGCATAATCCAACTAATTTCACTCTGTTATTGTTCGTTCTTGGGTCCCCAAAATTGCCTAGTACTCTTTCTGTATCCTGATTTTGGACGCCAACACATCCATTCATATCTCCTAGCAGAATTATTCTTTCAGCATGATCGCAAATATTTATTGTATCATTTAAAGTGTCCTAGAAGATGTTAATAAGTTAGTAAGGAAGGGTTGGGAAAGGGGGGCCGTTGGAACCGAGAAAGTCGTCTTGGGTTGATGTTTTTATACTGAGAAGATCACCAGTCTTCAGCAGCGTTTCAATAGATGGGAGTTCATGTGATCCCATCTTATAGTAGCCGGCCGTCCTTTGTAAAATGTGTTTTAATAGAAATACATATAAAAATTATTGCATTCCAGCGAGATTTTTCAAAATTAGAAAGTTTTGTTGAACTAAACAAGAAAAATTTATGAAATCTGCAGTTGCAAAACTCTTGAAAATAATCGTAATGAGATACATAATAAAAAGAAAAGACGCCCCCCACTCCTAAACTCAACAGGAGCAGAATAGTTCAATTTTCAATGACATTTTTAATATTTTAAATACCACCTATAGTTGAATAAATAGTATTTGATATTAAGGGGCTAGTACGCAAATGATTTTTCAAAAAATCCAAACAATTTTTTTCTTATTTTTGGTTTGTCAACATTTGTCTCAAAGCGTGCTATAAGTGGCTGAAAAACGAAATACGCTTTCAGGTCCCCCGGAAAGGCTCGTAATGCACGGTGTGCATGAACCAACTTTTAATGTAACTTTAATTGTAATGCAAGGAATTTTCAAAATTAAAAAGGGCGGATTCAATATGGCGGACGCCATTTTGAATTTTGCAATTCTAAGGTTGGATCTGTTTTTAGCGACCTTGAAAACCCCCGAGTAGCAAACATCAAGCCCCCCGAAAACCCAAGATTACCGAGTAATTCACTTTTCTTGTCCTCATAAACTGCCCATAATTACATTTATTCTGTGTATCATATATGATACGCTGTGCTTCAAAGAGTTAAACTTTTAACGCGTTTTTCTCGAAACTGTGTTTTTTAAACCGGCGGCCACGATTCCAGCCGATCTACTGGGCCGATTTGTCTTCAACTTGGAGGAAATTTTGATAACGAGTATCGCTATCATATGACCCTCGATCATAATTTTACATTAACATTTAACAACTTTTTTAAACAATTTACGTGGCAAAAACGGTCAAAAATACAAAAACTTCTACCATTAATTCATTTTTTAATATTTTTTAATAATTGAGATTCATCCTATACCCACGCATGTGCTTTTTAAGAATCGTTTTGGATTTTATGTTTCAGATAAGCCAAAGTGGAGTTATCGTGGCCGCCGAATGAAAATCTATTTTTTTCGGGCTGGCATATCTCCGCGGGAAGTTATGAAAAAAAATTTTTTTAATTTTTTTTACATTTAAGAATATGTACTATAATATTCTGAGAAACCCACTTTTATGTAATAAGGTCTACTACCAAAAAATAATTGTTGAAAAAAGGGTCTTTATTTGTATACTAGCCCCTTAAATGATCAGATTAACTTATCTTTGAGGAGAGAAGGGTCACATTACAATGGCGTGTCTTCTTTTTCATTTTTTTATGTGACTGCGCGTCAGTCTTTAATAAATTTTTACAAAATCTGTTCAAGAACGAAAGAAGTGTATTTCATTTCAGCGAGATTTTACAAAATTTGAAAATTTTATTAAATATAAAGTTCAGAGAATTTTATGAAATTTTTAGCTGAAAAATTTTTGAAAGGAATCAAGATAAAATACATAATGGAAAGAGAGTAGCCCCCCACTCATCGCCAAACACATTACGAGCAGGGTATTTCAATTTTTAATGACATTTTGTATATTCAAAATGTGACCTATAGTTAAATAAATTGCAATTTAATTTCCTGCCATAATTTTTGATATTAAATGATCCAGTTACCTAATGTTTGAGGAGTCTGCTTGAATTACCTGGATTTCTATCCTGTAGTTTTAATTTTCGCGGTAAAAATTTTGGCAAACTTTAAGAAGTAAATGATACGCGTATATGGCTGTGCGTATCGCAAGTTCGTAACTTATTGAATTGTAATAGAAATAAATATAAAAATTATTCCATTTCAGCGAGATTTTACAAAATTTGAACGTTTGATTAAACTAAACAAAAAAAATTATGACATTTGCAGTTCAAAAATTCTTGAAAATAATCGTAATAAAATAGATAATGAAAAAAAAAACGCACAACCTCTAAGCCCCAAACGAGCAGCATAGTTCAATTCTCAATGACATTTTTAATATTTTATAAGCCACCTATAGTTAAATAAATTGCAATCTAATAGTCTACAATAATGTTTCATATTAAATGATTCAATTAACCTATCTTTGAGGAGACTGCTTAAATTTCCTGGATTTCTATCCTTTAGTTTTAATTTTAGCGGTAAAAATGTTGACAAACTTTAAAAAGAAAATTTTACGCCTATATAACTATACGTATCAAGAGTTCGTAAGTTACTAAATTTTAATATAAATAAATATAAAAATTATTCCATTCCAGCGAGATTTGACAAAATTTGAACATTTTATTAAACTAAACAAAAAAAAATTGATGAAATTTGCAGTTGAGAAATTCCTGAAAATAATCGAGATAAAATACATAATTTACAGAGAATAGCCCCCCCTCCTCATAAAACCTATTACGAGCAGGATATTTCAATTTTCAGTGACATTTTGTATATTCAAAATGTGATCTATAGTGAAATAAATTGCAATTTAATTTCCTGCCGTAATTTTTGATATCAAATAATCCAATTAACTTATCATTGAGAAGACTGCTTAAATTTCCTGGATTTTCATCCTACATTTTTAATTTTCGCGGTAAAAATGTTGACAAACTTTAAAAAGTAAATGATACGCCTATATGGCTGAACGTATCGAAATGTTGATCATATCATAAAAAATAAAACTACTACGACTCGAGACTCGTAAATAATGAAAGTCAGGAAAACACAAAAATCCAATGGATACGTGCGTGAACTTTCAAGGTCCTTTTAAAAAAGCAGCGTAGTAATTGAACGTAGATTGACGAGAAAAATGTGAGAACCAGAAGAAGTGAAAAACGAAAGAATTGAAAATCGCTTGTGTCTCTTAATTTTCCGTTGTTTCGTTTTTCACTTGTTCTGTTTCTCACATTTTTCTCGTCAATCCACGTTTAATTACTACGCTGCTTTTTTGGAAGGGCATTGCAAAGTTCACGCACGTATTCATTGGATTTTTGTGTTTTCCCGAATTTCATTATTTACGACTCTTGAGTCCAAATAGTGAGGATTATTTCTCATAAAGTGCAGATTTATGAAAACTTTGTTTTCGTGATCTTCTTGTGGTACTATGGAGTTTTATCCGTTTTAAGTTTTAAATCATTCTTTCATAAGTTTCAATCGACAACCTTATATTTTGGGTCAGGAATGCGATCTTCTGGTAAAACTAAAATCGCTAATGAAATTAGTAAACTTTTGTCAAATGACGATGATGAACACGATGAATTGCCTGACAAACTAGCGTATTCAGAAGTATGAGGAATTACACGCTACACTGATGATGAGGCATTAGCATTGATTGAGTACACAAAATTGAGTGAAAACCAATACGAAGTTATTCGTATGCAAGCGAAAGATGAAATTGCTGATTTCTAACCGCCTTACAGGAGCCTAGCAGATGCCAAAAAATGGTGCTACTCCCTAGAATCTCATATTATCATAACGGAAGAGGGTGAGAGTATTAACAAACAAGCCTTGCTGGATCACACAGTATCTAGCTTGATGGAAATACCTGGAACTATACCTCCAAATTTAGTTAAAAGACCTAATCTGGTCATAATCCATACAACCAGTCTTTCACTGATCCTAGTAAATCTGATGCAAGCATCTTAATTTTTTCGATGTTACCGCTAGCACTGAGGTTGATGGACACGGAAACTGGTAGATGTTTGGCGATTCGGAAAAATATACATCCTGGGTCATCAAGACGTTGTAGAATCATGAGATTCCGCTGTGTAAAGCACATGAACGAGACTACCATCTCTGAGGTAAAGCAGATTCAAGGAGAAATCGATGAACTCAAACCAACATCAATTAATTTCAGTCGAAGTCGGAATCGTTGCAAAATCACGCATAAAATGATAATGTCTATGGTTGACGGAAAGGTTTGCTAAGCGCTTACTGAAACACCATCATCATCGTCATATTATATATGCTCCACAAAGCCCTCTATGATGAACAAGTTGGAAAAAATCAAACTCTTCTCTGTGAAGATCAAAAACTTCTCCTTTGGTGTCTCCAAACTACATGCTTGGATACGCTTTATGGAATGTATTCTTTACATTGCGTATCGCATATAATTCTGCAAATGGGCAACGAAGTTAGCCGATGAGAAACAGAAAATGACCGGTGTGAAGAAGAGAATTAAAAAAGAATTGACTTGGAGTATTACTGGGGTTGACAAAGTATTATTCGAGAAATTTGGCGTTATTTTGAAAGCTATGGCATTAGGAAAGAGAATAGACATTATGAAATTCGGAGAATACTTCCAGGAAACTCCTACATGGTGCTGAGGTAATTGAAAATGCCTCATTGCCTATCGGCTAATTGACAGAAGAGTCCCAAAAGGCAAATAACAAGATTTTCAAGAGGATAAGGGAATTCAATACCCGTAAAATCAGTCGGATTGCAACCAATGAAGATTTGTGTTACAAGTTACATATCCTATTGTTACAATAGGATATGTTGTTGGATGTCAGTACATTTCGTAGGAGTTTCATTTTTTATGATATAAAAAACATTTCAGAAAGAAAGACATTATTCCTATTCGAAAGCGTCTATTAAATGCATTTGTTGATCAGAATTGTTAATAAAAATAAAAAATATGGTGAAACGTCAGTTTCCTCCATCTAGATATTAATTTAGGGATAAAATAAAAAATTATGCAAAAAATGGATTTTTTCTATTAAAGAGTGACCGTTTAATGCATTTGTTAATCAGTATTGTTTATAAAAATAGTAAATATTTTGATTGTTCATTTTTGTCATGGAACTTTTACTTTTGAAGGCAAACCTAATGGTTGCGCAGAAAAAATGCATGTTATATATACAGAGGCTCTTATTTATTAAATCTGTTAATGAAATTTGTTTATAACAATCAAAAAATTTGACATTAGTGTTTGATTTTAACGAAACATTAATTTCACTCGATTTCGCAGGAAAAACCGTGATGAAAAGAACTTCCAGGCTTCAATGCACAGCAACAATCGATTTTGTTCATGTTTACAACAATTGAACAGATTGCACGAATGCTACAGAACAGGCAGCTTAAACATGAAAAATTATGTTTTCTTGGCGATTTGCAACTTGAATAACAAAAAAACAGAGCCATTCTAGCAAAATCGCCCCCGAAATACCTCTTCAGAATTTAATTAGCTTCAGATTACAAAAAAGATGAATCGGATGAAACTTGTAGGCTCTGCAACATTTTGAATCCCGATTTTTTAATTCGCCGCACTGTGACCCGCCCAAACCAGAAGGGGTTGAAGTCTTTTGGAGAGAAGTCTATGAAGTGCAACATAGACTGGACGAGGACTCAGAGAACATAAGTAGCTTCAAGAAGCTGTGTGATGCCCTCATAACAACACCTGAGGAAGAATGCCCAACCATAACTACCGAGGAGGTGAAAAAATGAGAACGTGTCGCGGGACACGCATTTGGAACGAAGTTCCTCGTTACTTTCTCGCATTGAATGACTCACGCACTCCATGTTTTCTCTTTCTCTCTCGTTCTCTCTCTTTCTCTCTCTCTCTCTCTCTCTCTCTCTCTCTCTCTCTCTCCCTCGGGGTACGTAGTACGTAGTATGTTTTTCACCGCAGCGAGTAAGAGAAAGAAAGAGAGAGATAGAGACATGGATACTATATAATAGGCCGACCGCTCGAAACTTTCTCCGCTACTCCCTCCCCCCGTTTCGGCCAGTCTCTCTCTCTTTCTCTCCCCCCTTCTCTCTCTCTCTCGGGGAGAGAGAGAGAGTGAGCCAGTGGGGCGACGCCGATGAGTCGCGTGACCACTATAGCACGTATACTATAGTGCGCCGCATGTCGCTTTTTTCCATCACGTTTCATTTTCACTGGCTAGCCCCCAGCGCCCGAACCCCAGTAACCCGGCATAGGGAGCTTCGTTCCAAAAAGTATTGAGAGGTATGAAAAACTATTCCGCTCCAGGACCCGATTGTATCAAGACCATCTCGTGGAAGAAGTTTCCTTCAACACGTCAGCATCTGGTACGTATTTCCACCTCATATTTGAAGAATTCCGAAGTGGTTTGTGGAAGGGCGTACAGTACTCCTGCCGAAAATGGGCAACTTAGTTGGCCCAAAGAACTAAAGGCCAATCACTTGTCTGAACTCACTGTATAAGATATCTACAGCTATCCTAAATGATAGAATGCTCGAGCAATCGGACCTATGTGGCAAGAAATGCATGAACAACGCGGCTCAAAGAAAGGTGTAGCAGGATGTTAGGAAAACCTGCTTATCGATAGATGTTTCTACCAAGATGCAGCATCCTACCAGCGTGACCTATCGATGGCCTGGATTGATTACTGGAAAGATTTGGATGCGGCCTCTCATAAACTTAGCATCTGCCTTTGGAAAGCTTAAAGGTTCATCCGCAAATCGTGAGCTGCATAGAGAGATTGATGCCAGTTTGGAAAACCAGATTTACTATCTCATTTGGAAAAAATAGAGTGAAAACTAGCAGGGTCACTTTCTAAAGAGGTGCCTTTCAGGGCGACTCCATGGGTCCACTCCTCTTTTGCCTCACATTATTGCACTATCTCTAATTTGTTGCCATTCCCAGGGGTACCTTTGCGGTAAACCTGCAAATCGTATTTTACATGGATGATCTGACGATCTATGCTACAAATAAAGAGCAGCTGCATGTAGCTCTAGGGATTGTCGAACGATATAATAAGGAAATAGGAATAGAATTTGGGTTAGAAAAATGCGCCAAGGTTTATTTGAAGCTAGGAAAACTTAATGGCACCTCTGAAGACACTGAGCTCGTCGATAGAAGCGCTATACGACACCTTTGCGCTGGAGAGACTTATACGTACCTGGGCGTGCCACAGAGCCGCATTCAGGATGTAATATCTATAAAGGATACTCTTCGAAGCAGATATAAACGGCTCATCCGGCAGATGTAGTCTTCCGAACTGTCGGCGAGGAACAAAGTATCTGCAACGAACATGCTTGCCGTCCGAGTAGTACTCTATTCATTTGGAGTGGTTGCATGGACAAAGCAGAGGAGGAGACTGCTGAAACACTGGGAATTACCTTCAGTATCAGGGGTGAGCAGAATGCATCAAATCTTATCTATCTCGCGTACTCACTCCTGAAAGTCCGGATTCAGAAAGCACAGAAGTAAAACTTCTAAGAAGAGCTCATTGATGAAAGCATGCATGGCATCTGCCACAGAAATGTGGAGGAACAATTAATGTCGTGTGAGATAACTTTTGTTGTCCTTAAATCACCCAGATTGAAGTCGGGCACGGAGGGTTTCATTTTGGCATGTCAAGATGGTGTCATTTTCACCTTAACATACCGTCGCCAAATTTTGAGCCAAGACATTACCGATGATAGCTGCAGGGCGTGCTATGCATACCCCAAGCATCTATGACACATATAATCTAGTTTTTTAACTCATGCAGGACACTACGAGTACTTTATTACCATCTCTGTCACTCTTACGGTATTAACCTTAATATCGCTCCGCTAAACGCTCCTAGGGAAATAGAGTCAATGGTCGAGAATGAGAAGTGCCGCCTATACTGACACTTTATATTCTCGACAATTGTTTCTGTTGAACATTCGAAGTCTGACATAGTTCTTCTTCACTTCGAGAAGCGAACCATGTTCGTTATCGAATTTTCAGCACCAGATGACAAAAACATCATAACCAAGGAGACTGAAAAGAATGAGAGGTATACAGACCTTGTAAGTGAGTTGTGACGCACAGTGGGCTTTTTTGCACAATTTTCTTTTAAAACCTAATATCTCTCGAACGACCCGTTCAAAATGGATGTTCCTCAGACGAGGTTGGAGCTTGCTAATTACATAATGAGGAAAAATTATATGGAAAACTTTTCCCGAATTTTTCAGGCGGGTTATTCAGGAAAATATCGTAATTTTTTGACAAATAGTTTCTCATGTTGAAAGTCACCACATTTTATAGATTATTTTATGCTGAATTCAAATCTGCCAGGTAAAATGACGTAAGGCGTTCCCTTTATAAACAAAAAACAAGTTAAAGAATAAAAATTCAATTTGCAGAGGCACTAATCTTTTGCATGTTCGTGACTTGACGTAGTTTATTATTGTAAGGTTTTTGAGGTCGCTTTATCCAAATCTGCTAAATGAATCTCAAAATAAAAAATGGCGGATGCAAAATGGCAGAAGAAAATTAGAAAAATTCGGGCAACTTCACTAAATTATCTATATTTACGTTTTTGCGGTCCCTGAATGTGAATCTGATGCGAGAATAGGAAAATAAGAATTAGCGAATTCAATATGGCGGAACGAAAATTGGAAAAACTAGATCAACTTTACAGGTTTTTGAGTTCGCCGGGCTCAAATATGACGGCATAATTCAAAGAAAAACAATAGCGAATCTATTATGGCGAGAAAAAAAAACAAGAACTCTATTTCAACAATAATTGCATGGTTAAAATTAAGGTTACAGGAACATCTCAATAAATAAACATATGTCCTATTATCAATCACTAATTTCCTGCAGCAATCAATCTTCATCACTTGAACTGATGTCATCGATTGAATTTCCATTATTCATGGAACTCGCATCACTTTCGTCATTTACTCCTTTTGTATCTACACTAGAAACATATTTCCAAATTATTATTTTCTTTTTGAAAGTCCTTTTCCTTCCTCTTTGGCAAGCATGTAACGATCCAAAAAATTTTTTCAGTGTACTTACTTCAGTTAGATAAATTTTTTCATGGCTACTGCAATTTTCTTGTTTGTATTCTCAACTTTTAATCTTTTTTGAATAAACAATAAAGATATTTTTGCGTCACTTATGTGTATTGTTCGACTGAAAATGTATAAAATACGAGATACTTTTTTTACTTGCCGTGCGTGAGACGGCATATTTTTGCGATAAAATTTGTGCCATGACCCGCTGGTATCTTCGGCATAATAGGCAATTGGTAAAAGAAATTAACGAGCTATTTGGCATCCATGCAACAAGAGTTTATGCATAGAGGCATTCATTCGCGCCCAGGGAAACAGCTCGTAATACTTTCTAAAAAAAAGTTTTCCAACAAATCTAAATCAAGGTCGATATTGCATTTAAGCAAAGATAATATTGTTGCAACATCTTGGATGAAGTGAACATCAAGTTCTAAGCTTTCCACAAATTTTCGAGGCTGTTGGAAGCATTTTCTTGCTAAGTTTGCAGTATTAGTCGTACAGTGACCTTGCAAAACCTGGTCAGCTCTTTCTCCGAAGGCATCATACAGATTTTTCTGGATTATAGCTTTTTGCACCTTGAATGGTTCTAGAAGATACATATCGCTAATTAAAATTAAAATATCTAGTCAATTCGAATGCTCTGTATTTATAAATATATAGGGCCTTACCTTTTACTTCTTTTTTAATATCCCATGTTTTTATCCTTTTTGTGTTCCTGTATGCGATATGCAAGAGATGCTTAAAACTTTTTATCTCACAGTGCAAAAGACCTAATCCCAATTTTAGATAAGAATCTGTAGGAGCGAAATCGTCTTCTAAATTTCTAAAATCATGAACTGTTCGATTACACATTGAGCATCTACATGTAGCCCTGTTTCCAACTATTGTATTGACGTATTTGCCGTCATATAACGTTTTTGGGACGAGAAATTTTATCTTAGCACGTTTTCCATTCTTCATTTGGAATGTATGAGAAACAAGAAAATTATTTTCTCACCCAGTCTTTTATTTTCTTTGATTGTAGCAGCTTCATATTCTTTTTCAAGTGCAATACGCAATCGTCGACAAAAGCGAACACTTTGAGGGGTAGGGTTTAACCACGAATCTCCAGATGAATTGCTTTTCAACTGTATAACAATAAAACTGCTTACAAAAAGCGAATTTTGCGGGCCAGAAGTCTCGTCGTTTGAATGGACAGACTTCTAGTAAAGGTTAAGATGTGCAGAAGAACTGTCAAACCCCAAAATGACGAGAAATTCCAAATTCCGAAAATTCTCCCACTTCACAGCAACAGCATCACATAATCTCTCAGCGGTTTTGTTCAAAATTCTTTGCAAAGGAACTACAATTTCAATTTCTGGATAGACAATCCTTCACCAATGCTTTATAGGAATTCTTATTTAAATTGTTTTTTAAATAGAAAGCTAAGACACTTTCTTCTGAATGTTTCACTTCATTGCATGCACCCTCATTTTGTTCTTCACTTGAATATTCTGCTTCACAAGCTTGTTTCTTTCCATTAATGTTAAGTGCCAATTTTAGAAGTTCAGAGTCTTTTTCCGCAAATTGTAGCAGGTCGAGCGCTCGCCAATAGCCTGAACTGTAGGAGGCGTTGCTTACATCAATCCGTTTCCTCCCACTTTTCGGACGTACCCGTCATATTTTTTTTGGTCGACCAGCTGTTTTCTTCTTTATACTTTTTTGGTCACTCATACTGAAAGCAATTAAAAATTCGTTTTCTCAAAAAACGTAAAAATATATGAAAGAAAGCCAAGAAGCCGAAAAATTACATCAGGAATTCAAATTTCTAACAAAAATTCTACCTAATTTTTACATACTTCATGGTGCACAAAACATGCAAAAATCATATCATAACTTGAACAAAACTTACCTTGAATGATCCCACAAAGAAAACTTATTCAAAATACTTTTATTCTAACGGTGTGAATAATTATCAAACTCTCGTCCTAGGATGAATACTCCGACCACGTCAAGTGAATAAATTATAGTTTTAAAGGTTCAGAATTTTTTTCTTTTTTTCAAACATAATCCCGTTATCGTGAACATAATCTTTCGCGACAAACTTTACAAAATCGTATTACCAATGCATTCTATTTTTCAAATTGTATATGACCATACAGCTGGGCAACGTGAAAAACTAGTTAGTTACGTTTGCCATGAAGCTTATTTTCCCATACAGATTTGCCAAATAATGTTCACTACAGTAAATGTCACTCAATGCCTTTATCAGTGTAATAGAAGCTCATCCAGCCTATCATTTGAAATCGGAATTCTAGGAATTCTAATTTCGGATTTGAGTTTGGCAATCTCAGAAACGTAAATATGACTAATTTTGTAAATTATACCACATTCTTATAATTTTTGTCTCGCTATATCAGTGCTGTTTTTTTTATTTTTGACGTATGACGTCAGATTTGGACCCCGCGACCTCAAAAACCTGAACATGTAAGATTTTGTGAAGTTGATCAAGTTTTTCTAGTTTTCGTTTCGCCATATTGAATTCGTTAATTCTTATTTTCCTATTCTCACATCAGATTCACATTCAGCGACCGCGAAAACATAATTATAGATAATTTAGTGAAGTTGCCCGAATTTTTCTAATTTTGTTCCGCCATTTTTTATTTTGAGATTCATTTAGTAGATTTGGATGAAGTGACCTCAAAAACCTTAAAATAGTAAACTCTGTCAAGTCAGGAACATGCAAACGATTAGAACATCTTCATATTGAATTTTTAATCTTTAACTTGTTTTTTCCGTAAAGGGAACGTCCTACGTCATTTTACCTGGAAGACTTAAATTCAGCATTTAAAAAATCTATAAAATATGATGTCTTGCAACATGAGAAACTACTTCTTTTGTAGTTCTGGTACAAGTTTATACATTTTCTAAAAAAATTACGTTATTTTCCCGAATATCCTGGCCTGGAAAATTCGTGAAAAGTTTTCCCTATAATTTTCCCTCATTATCTAATCAGCAAACTTCAACCTCGTACAAGGAACATCCATTTTCGACGGTTCCTTCAAGAGACATTAGGTTTTGAAAGAAAATTGTGCAAAATAGCCCACTGTGCGACGGTTGTACCCGGAATATTCTGTTAAATTAATCGTCCTTATCATCGGCGCTCTTGAAGGTTCCAAGCTTTTGCTGGTTAATAGTCTGAAAAGCATCCCTGCGCGTGAACAATATGCGAAAAACACTTGCGGGGAAAATGCAGAAGACGGTTGTCCTAGGGTCGATCCGTGTCCTCAGGGTGCACGAGACTTTTGCCAGATTGTCGTATTGATTCCGTCACAGTTTGTAATCACCTATCTCACGGTCGGTAATGGTTATTTTTAAGGTAAACTGACTGCAATAATGAATAAATAAAAAATTATTTCTGTAGGAAATGATTGAATCGAATGCATGTGTGATTAGACGATGGATAATGTAATCGTTAGCAAAGTAGAAATTAAGAAGTAATACACATTTAGGAAACGTGAGGGAATGTGGAATACTTTTACATCTTCTTAGAATAAGCCTTTGATGTCGAGTTAGTTTTGCAAATAACTAGATGATTAATTAGGACATTTATGTACCACGATTTGAGTAGTACAGTTTATAGGGAAATCATAAATAAGAATGCTAAGACAGAATGTTTAAAGAATGGAGTAAGATATCGAGAGAATTGTATATCCTGCGAAGAAATTTGACGCCTGATAGGGACAATAGTAAAATAATTCGGGGAACTAAGCTTAGGTCCTCGTCAGGTGACACGTGCGGATCTAGAGGCTTAATTGTAATTAAATAATAAGAGGAGGGTTGCGCGAAGGGTTACGCGAGATGCGCGAGGGCCTCAGGAGCTAACATCGATACAGATTTCGAATCAGGTTTCTATCCGCTTCCGGGGCTGAAACTCTGCCACTCGTCTCCGCAAATCAATTCGTTTGTGCACTTAGAGTTTTTCGTGGGTTTGATTAGAATTCGATTTCTTTTATAAACTCTACAAATAAATTGTTTATTTGGATGTTACAGATTTATTGAGTTTTTATTGGTTTAATGTAAACCGTTAATAAGAAATTTAACCCTTTTTCTTTAGTATTTTGTTTCCGAACCAAGTGGACATCGTTGGTGGATTATTCAATTTTCTAATGTTGGCAAGAAGATTCTTCAATCCATAGTGGAAAAAACTCACGTTCTTTTGATTCAATTTTAAATTAAATTTAAATTCTATTTTCTTCAAATAAATAATATATAAAATTTGAAATATATCAATTTTCGCGCTAAAATTACTAGAAACCCTACAATTTGCAGCTCCTAACTCCATCTATTGACGAACAAAGTTCTCGAGTGGTCACTGAACCACGGGTGTATTTAACCAGAAATCGCAGAATTGTATAGTTAATCAAATCTAATAGCATAGCAGTTGATAATACGTCTACATTAACAGTTAGAACTTTTTGGTGCACTATGAAATTCTCAACATTTTTTAACATAATCATATTCAACCTGAGGTCTACCGTTGTCGAGTTGTTGCCTTACACATATGGCTGGGGACTTTTTACAGTATCTTTATAAAGCCATCCCCAACGTATCTATGAAAAAATTGTACTTTTCACCCTTCGATGAACGGGCCAACTCTTGACCACAGTCGAGCCATTTTTAACTTCATGGTAGCTTTGAAATAATGAAACATAGTAAATTCGACACCCGGCCTATATTTGGGCCAAGGTTTGACCTACATTCGGATGCATCATGGTGCCTTGTACAAGCCAGTGTTATGCCGACAGGCGGGCCATCTCTTGTCCAGATTCGGGCCGACTGTACTTTCACAGATTTGTTGAAACAAGGAACCAGAGTTTATTCGACAGTCTGCTTATACTTGGGCCAACTTTTAACCGGCCTTTGGGTGCATTAAGGTGACTTGTAACTAGCCGACTGCTGCATTCAACGTCGGACCTATTTTATTCTTGCGGTGGTACCGAGAATTCTGTCACAGTTCATTCGACTATTGGCCCAAAGTTGGGCCGACATTCAGCTGTTCACAGGCCACCGCCGTCGGTTCCTTACATCATTAGGACCGTGTTAGCTTGAAAACACCTTAGTCGGCCCAACTATGGCTACCGTAGATCGGTTACCAAAGCAGGACCGAATTTGGGCCGATGTTCCAGCCTTGGAATCCGAAAAAATTGTGCACGTGGGCAGGTTTTTACACTAATTTTAGATGCAAATTCTAACACACTTTAGTGTTTTCTCAGAAGTGTTCTTTGAAAAAAATGCAATAGATATTTGAGAACTCTATAGCAGCCTGTAGCTGTGTAGTAACTTGATACTTTTTATGAATATAAAAGGAAGAACATAGTTTTCCGTAACAATAAGAGCAGCTGTAATTAGTAATCCAAAAAATTCATGAATCCATGTAATTTAATATTAGGAAAGTTGAATATAAAGATGAAAGATTTGAAAACAGATTGAATTGTATTCATATTTTTCTAGTGTTTGTTTTGCTAATGTAATTATTGGATTTTTAAAACAATTGTAACTGTTGCAAATTTTAGAACATTGATTGATAATAATATCTAACTAATAATATTAGTAATAATATTTAAACATTAATTATTAGCCTTATAATATACTTTTTTATTAAATGAAGTTAGTAAAGAGAGGAATAGAAGTGGATGGGATGAGGAGTGTAAAGAGAAAAAGAAGGAGGTCAGAATTGAA
>JAAAKG020121168.1:0-15064 GCA_010014905.2 Druon quercuslanigerum
TAATAAAATTGAAAGCATTAAACAACTATTTTTATCAATTGGAAAAATTATGTAACTGGAAAAGGGGTACATATTTTGAATGTAAATATTAAAATGATTTTTTTTAGTTAAAAATTAATTTTTTTGTCGAAAATTGAAAAAATTTTTAAAAAGAAGTTTGGTTTTAGATTAAAAATAGTTCAATTTCAACTTAAAAATACGAAGTTTAAAAAAAAAATTCATTTTCAACCAAGCAGTTAAATTTTCAATGGAAGTGGTGAATGCTCAACTTTGAAGAAAAAGTTCAAGTTTCCACAATTTTTGACTAGTTGATATTTAAACTAATAAATATTCTAATTTTGAATTAAACAGTCCTGAATTCACCTGAAAAGGCACATTTAAAACAAAATACTTGAATTTTCAACCAAAGATTTTTTTGCGAGAAAGGCAAAAAAATCAATCAAATTACAATCTAAGGGAAAAGTAATTTTTTATTACAAAATAAAATTTTCGAAAGCCTATTTATTTGTCATTTGTTTAAATGTTTTTGAGAGTATTTGGAAAGAGTTGTTAAAAATTTAGCTATAAATGTATACAATATTTATATTCTCTTTAAAACTTAAAAGATTCCTAAATATCTTTGAATTGACTCGAATTATTCCTATAATTTTCAAATATTCTTAAAATCTTTTAGATACTTATAATCTTCTTGATTTTTTATACAATACCAGAACTATTTTTAAATGTTAAAAAATCATTTTTTTTGTTGAAAATTAATTTGTCAAAATGAGGCATAATTTAAAGTTTATCCAGGAATCGGGAAAACATTTTTTATTTCGTAATTTAGCAAACTTGAAAAAAAATAATTTTTAAATCTTAAAAAAATCTTAAAATCTTAAATCTTAAAAGCTTTAACATTTAATGACTGAAAATCTTATTCTATTGTCTCCTAAAATTCAATTTTTTTCAAAAATCTTAAAAAGGCTTTTTTTACTAATCTTAAGAAATCTGCATATTGTTTCAAATTGTTTCAAACCTTCTTTAAACTTTAACATTTTTAACAACAACAAAAAATTTAATATTTTGGTATTACAAAACCTATCAAAATATTTTGAAATATTTCAACGTTTTCCTACAATAATTTTTTTTTCAAAACTTTGAAAATTATGGTGCAAAATTGTGGCCTTTATTACCTAAAAAAAATTTTAAGTTAAAGTCGTGTATAAAATAAATGTTTGAAATAAGATTTCTCATTTGTAAATTGTGATTCAAAATAATCCTGTAAAGATTAGGAGCTCCAGGTCCTGCCCCAATTACAGAATGACCAATTGAAGAATTGAATTATCTATTAAAATCGGAATATTATTATGGTGGAATTTTTCAAAAACCAGATGCTTCACCCTGTCGACGTCCATCTGCAATTGCTGTTATAATTCCATTTTCTTTTGCAATTGCGGAAACTGTACTTCCCATTTCTAAATAATTAGTGGTATTGTGACCAATTGAATCTAAATAGTGTAGAACCGAAGGTGCGAAGCCTTCTTCCATCTGAACTTTCATTGGAAATAACTGCAATTCGAAAGTTTCATTATTAAAATTTAAAATATCGCTACATCCAGTGAGTAAATTAGAGCCTGACTAACGTAGAATACGTTCACTGCCGTAGGACGCAATGCGAAAATTCCGTCCATTTGCTAAAATAGGACCGAATATGGGACGTGCACGCTCCTTTATATATATCAGCTCACATTTCGAGGGTGCGTCAGGGAACGTATCCCATTATTGACAAGACCTCATATGCGGAGAACGGTCGGCCCAGAAGAGAGGGGGTCGCGAATCAAAGTTCGTTCTCTGCGTGCGCGCGCACGCTTCCAGCTAGTTCGACCGGGGGTTTCGGGGGTCTCCGCACGTGAGAGCTGCGCTCGTCAGAAAACTTCGCAGTGGCTCTAATTCGTTCTCTGGTTATTATTAAAAAATAATTAGCTTACATTAAATTAAAAAAATAAATTTGATTCTTGAGTAGTAACTACGTTAAGGACGCTACCTGATGATGTATCCTCGGGGCATCCACAGCTTTTTTGAGATCGTATCCCCTCCAGAGATTTGATATCATGGTAAGTGCTACAGCGGTGGTTATTTTTGTACCACCCGTTCCTCCAATCACCAGGCGGACCTCATTGTTTTCATCCAACTTTAAATTTAAAAATATAAGTATCATCAAAGAAAAGAATAATTTTCTAACCATGAAGATGAATTTTGAACAAAACACACCAAAGTGGTGATTTTCCAAAAAAATATAGTGAAAAAGCTAAATTCTCCACTAAAAGAAGATTAATTCTCGACTAAGAAACATGAGTTTTCAACAAAATGCATCAATTTTTAACAAAATTGTTGACTTTTTAAGCCAAAAGGGCGAATTATCTACAAAATGGTTGAGTTTTTAATCTAAAACCATTACTTTTTAGCAAAAAGTTGTTTTATTATATTATATTATATTATATATTATACTATATATTATATTATATATTATATTTAAGAGCACCTGCTTTTGCTTTTGGTTTAAATAGCACAATTTTTTCTTCGTTAGCGAATAGGCTAGAAAAGTTTACACTTTTAGAATAGTAATACACAAAAAATATTTTACCATGATAGTTGGAGCAAATGAGCTTAATGGCCTTTTTCCAGGTTTGATAAAATTAATGGGTGAAGGTGCTATTCCATAACTATTCGTTATATTCGGAGAACTAAAGTCATCCATTTGATCATTAAATATAATTCCAGTTGATTTTGATCGAAAGACGGCGCCAAAACTGTAAGCAAGTTTTTAAAAACAATATTTAATATTCGTGTAAAATATCTTTGAACTTTTTATTTAGGCTTATTGTTTTAGCTTACAATCCATTTATAGTTGAAGTGACTGAAACTGCTGAACCATCAGGAGCTAAAATACTTGTATGGTACGTTCCATGACTGTCAGGATTCGCAGTTACAGCACCATAAAATTTCGGATCATAACTTGTCCAGTCTTTTTTTAGAGTGTTTCTAATACTTTTGGCATATTCCTTGCATGTTATATTAGCAACCAAGTCATCTGAAATTTTAGCAATTATTGTGTTCACAAAACTTTTTTTTTGGTTTAAGAAATTGTTTTAAATTGTACTTACTGACTTGCGGTTCAAATTCCGGATCACCTAATTCAGTTCGTCTCGCGTAGGCCCATTTGAATGTTTCTACAATATATTGATAAAGAATTGTTTCATTCTGGTGGAAATCAACACCTTCCAATACATTCAGCATAAATGCCAAAAGAGGACCAGATCCAGGTGGAGGAGACGTGTACATTGTCATATTCCCGAACTTTACCTTAATTGGATCTTTCCATTCAACTCTAGAAAAAAGAAAGTACTCGAAATCAAGTGTCTCACTGTAAGATCGAATTAATTGCTCATTAGCTTCTTTGATTTTAAAAGGTTTTGGTTAGAAGTTTATTAGATTTAACATCAGTGATTGGCAGAAACGTATCTTAAAAATAGTCTTCGTGAATTGCAGGCTGTTAAATTAACAGCAGGCTGCTGTAAGGAGGCATCATCGCAATCATGAACGGAGTCTCAAAATCAGAAACGAAAGTTTGGGAGGCAACAGAAATTGTCAAACTCAAAAACTGCTAACGACAATGCAGTCACGGAACAGCAACCAAGAAAATCGCCTC
Organism: Druon quercuslanigerum; assembly: GCA_010014905.2. Lineage (NCBI taxonomy): Eukaryota > Metazoa > Arthropoda > Insecta > Hymenoptera > Cynipidae > Druon > Druon quercuslanigerum. The sequence continues at coordinate 3,689 of JAAAKG020121168.1, forward strand.
AGGATAGAAAATGGTTGATGTGCAGCGAACATTTTTGATGCCATGTCCACATTATCAGATTTAAACTGTGGCAGGAAGGAGGGGAATTCGTAAATCAAAGACGATTTTGCAGTAATTTCTTGGGGTCCCAGCCCATCAAAAACTGGGATTAAAAAAAATGTTTCAGCTGTGTCGACGAAAGCATCACAAAATTCTTCATAAATCACTGTCTGTTCAAACTCCACATGATCCAAGTTCATCCGCTGTTCCAACTTCGCAGGCGAACTCTAATGAAGTTTCTTTGTGACTGCGCCTTCGGGTCAATCTTTATGTTTGAGTATTTCTTGACGAGGGCTTCAATGTCTCAATAATTTCGGAATCTCTCGCCCAACGATTGCAGCTACCTTGGACTAAAGCTACTATACACTTGTAAGGCGTCAGTGAAAGAAAATCAGAAACTTCACAAGGGCATCCATTTCTGTTGAAAGTAAACTTTACTTTCCGTCACAATTTAGGTTCAGACTTAAAGCTCTTGTTCTTCCGAAATAGGCGACAAACCATCCAAAATGTAAGTTTTAAATCGACGATTGGCCCCGACTTGCAGACCTTCAGTTGGCAGATCTGAAGTTCTATGAAAATCATTTAATTAATATTATTTTAGGTATTAACGAGTATTCAATTTGAATTAAGTCAGGCCTTCGAAAATGTTATCTTTCTGCTCCTGCTGCTTAGAAAACTGTTTTGATCTAGATACTGTGTGGACCAACGGAAGATGAGTTGTCAATTTATAATTCTCCAGTCAGCTCTATTCACTGTTGGATAGTTAATAAATTGTATTTTGACTCATACAAATTTTGGGAAGATAATGAAGTGATCCCACCAAAACCTATTAGGACTCTAGAATAGGAAACTTGCGAACAGTATTTTTCAGCAAATATTTCTAGGACAAAAGAAGAAAGATACTTTGTTTGTCTTTTAACTAAAAATGATGTTACAAAGCTAGGACATTCATAGTCTTCAGCCATTAAACTGCTACTTCATAATTATCAACGTTTTGAGGAGGATTTTAACTGCAGAATTCCTAAATAGATTTCATGGAGGAGTACAAAAAACTTTAGGATATGGTTCCAGTCAGTGAATCTTCTGATTCAAGAATTGATTCAAGGTCATTGTTTCTTCCACATCAAGGAGTGTGTCAACCAAGGTGCGAGTGGTTTCGAACGTTTCTCGAAGCTCAAGTCAAGGAATATCAGGAAATGATCGCTGCAAAATTCTTTTGCATGAAGATGACCAGGAACTCTAGTCAATTCTATGGCGCAAGACTCCTATCGAGCCTGTTCAGATTTATCGACTTACAGTTGTCAGTTATGGTCTAACATGTGCTCTATGTTTGGCTGTTCATACCATATAGCAGCTCGGATTTAATGAGGGAAATCGGTTTCCTCTAGCTGCTGAATGCATTAAATACAGTGTTTACGTGGATTATATCCTGTCAGGGACTGACAATTTAGAGGAAGTCACGCAACTTTACAATCAGTTGCTTGAGCTCTTCAAGGCGGGCGGCTTTCCACTCATGAAGTGGATTAAGGATTGTGCTGAGCTTCTGATACAAATCCCTACAGGACCTTTGGGCATTATCGTCAGATCTTTCGTGGAATTCTGAGAATTCAGGATCGATGCTCGGGTTAATCTGGCAGCTTGAAAGCGATTGTTTCTTCTTCAAGAACGATCTGACTGCTATCAATGATGTCATCAGTAAATGTGCAGTTTCCAGTCAATCTGGCGCAACTCTTTGATACACTTGGACGATTATCAACTTTAATTGTCATCACAAATATAATTCTTCAAGGACTGAGAAAGCTAAAAATCTCTTGGGATGATCCGCTTCCTGATGAACTTTCTCAACGCTTGAAAAGATACAGTGATGGTCTACAATAATTAATTCCTCGATGGATTTGATTAAGATCTTCGAGTTGCTCATGTGAACTTCATGGCTTTGGAGATACTTCAAAACGGGCTTATGTAGTTGTTGTTTACGTTAAATCAGTTCCGACAACTAAAGTCTGTTCAGTGGTGCTGATCGCATCCAAAACGAAGGTAGTACCTGCAAAAATGGTATTCCTTCCTCGTCTTGAAGTAGGTGCTAAGATACATCTGGCTCATCTCGTTGCAAAAGTTTTTCGGCTCCATATTTGGTCGGATTCAACAAATGTTCTGGCATCAACTATCTGGCATCATGGTCCAGTAAAGACAATCCAGCTGATTTTGCGTTGCAAAATTGGATCCCAAAACGCCATGAGACATCGCTCCTTGGTAACATCTCACAACATCACTGCTTTCGAACTTCGTCAAGCTTGTCTGCACATCATTCAACATGAACAGCATAGTGTCTTTTTAAAGTGAAAAAATCAAATGATCCACAGGACTTTTTTGCATTGACTCCAGGATTGTCATGCTGACAACTAATTCAACAAATGCGTCAACATTTCTGGAAGTTTTGGCCTTCCGAATATTTTAAGGAACTCTAACTTCGTTCCAAATGGAAAACAGCCTTCTATTCAGTCAGGGGATCTCGTTCTCATTCAAGACGAAAACTTGCCTTCTACCAAGTGGGAACTGGTAAGAGTAATCAAAATTCATCACCACTTGTTATGTTTTGTAATTTTGTAATTATACTTATTTTTATTTTATTTTGTTTTACATATGTTTATTGTTATTGCTGAATTCTTCTTCAATCAGCTGCGACATCGGAATATTGATTTATTCAGTTGGTCTCTGGTCTATCATTATTTCAGTTTGCTTGTTGCTCGTAGCGAGAATAGTCACTTAAACTCCTCTTGATTTGTTTATTTTAATTAATAAAATGACTACGCAGAAAAGAATTAGGAAAAAAATTTCTTTAACATCAAATGTGCGTAAAAATAAATAATTTAAATAAACAAATAGACTATTGTTATCCATCTTATGTGTATAGAGTTTAGCAGCGTAGACGTTTGAAATTTTGGTTTGTTAAAAATATTTTTGTTCATATATTTTTTTAAATGTTAATTACACTGGTCAAGTTGAACTGCAAGGTAGAAAACAACAATTTTATAAGATTTCAGTTAAAAACTAATTTTTGCTCTCAAAAATTAATTTTTTTTAAGTGTTTGAATTTGAAACCAAGAATATTAATATTTTGTTTTTGCTGATTTGAAATGTCTTCTGCAGATTAAAATTGTTGTGAATAATTTTGTTTTAAAATCTTAGGTGCACAAGCTTTTTATCGCAGTTTCTTAATGAATCAAAATTCCTTGTTAAAAATTCCTTTTGAAATTATTTTTTAGTAAAAAATATATTGGAAATAAAAATTCATAAAACTAGCAATAAGAAATAAAGTACCTTAATTTTCAGTTAAATTAATTAGTTTGAAATAAAAAGGAAAAACTAATTTTAAAAAAGTGGTCAATTGGTTTAACAAAATAGTTCAATTTCCAACCCAAAAGATAAATTCTCATGTTTGATTTGATTTTCTTTGCCAAAAAATTAAATTTGAAGAAAATAAATTATTTTAAAATAAGAAACACAAATTTGTCATAGAATAAAGTATTATGATGGTCAATTAAAAAAAACTAATTATCAACTGCAAAAAAAATTAGAAAAGAATAGTTAAATTTTAAACCGAACTATCTTCAACTAAAATCAAGAATCTTTAACCAGAAAAATTAATTTTTAACAAATTAGTGCAATTTTCAACTAAGTAGTTGAATTTTTGAATAAAAATGTAATGTTTGAACTAAAAATGGAATAGAGTAATTTTTAGTGCAAACCATTAATTTTCGAGCGAAAAAACGATTTTTCAATAAAAAAAGTTAAATTTTGAAACAAGGCAATAAATTTTCTAAAAAGCATTTGAATTTTTTTTAAAACATGGTAAAAAGATAAATTTCATAAGCGAATTACATAGATTGCCCAAACTTCTGTCGATGAATTTGTTTTCGTATTTTTTTTTCACAAATTTGTCATTTTTATTTTTAATGTCATTTTTATGATTAAAACCAGAACTACGTGCTCCATCAAAATCTTATTCATAGATAATTTTTAAATGTGTTTGAGGTAAATTTAATAAAAAAATTTCGCAACTTGTGTCGTTTTTCCAAAAATTTAATTTATTTTATTTTCAATGTTATGTTACACGAATAAAACAAAAACTACGCGTTCCGTCAAGAAGTGATTATACACAAATCTTTAGGTCTTTTTTAGTTTTATTTTAGTTATTTCCTCTTTTTTCTTATTTTCCACAGTTTTACTACAAAATGGAATTTTTCATTATTTTCGTGCGATGACAATTTGAATTTTCGAGCTTTCAAGAAAATTTAAAAATTTATGATAATCTTTTGGGATTTTAAAAAGCAACATGTTTATTTTTTCAAAATTTTGACTTTCGGTTAATTTTTAAACTTTTATAAATGCTATAACTCTAGAATTTTTTTTCATAAAGAAAAGTCATTAGAAAAAATTGTTTGGCTTTCTAAGTACTACAAACAGTTATACAACAAATTTTTAAATCTTTAAAAAATTTGATTTTCGGCTTGAAACCATGAAAACCCCATAAAAATAATGATTTTTTGCCTTTATCTCAGCCAATATTAAAAATTTCAAGAAATATTTGAAACAAAAGTTGTATATTTCATCGAAATACATTTTTTTTTCAAGCATTTTTTTCTACGAGTGATAGTTTCTGAGGTACATCCATTGGTTGGCGACTGTTGGTTCTCGCACTTCGCGCTCGATGATGCATTTATCTCGAGTAACACACTCGAACTTTGTATTTTTCCCACATTCGTGCGCAGATCTTTTAAAATTAACACTCCAAACATTCACCACTGTCATTTTTTGATTGTGAACTCTCTTTCGTTAAAGCTCTTTCGGTTTTAATGGGCACATTCCAATTTTGTCCAAAGTGTCAACTTTTCTAGATTATGCTTAACACTTTTATGTAAAATATTTTACATTTCTTATGTACCGGTGCCTAGGATTGCTTATTTAGATAATAAAAAGCTTACTTTGAAAAAAATACTCTCAAAAAATTTGTAAATTCATCTTGGATAAATAAATTTTGTCTCATTTATTCTTGTAGCTTATCTTTTATTTTTAATGTTGTTTTTCACGAATGAAAGAAAAACTGCTAATTCTATAATAAGGTAATAAATAAAAAATTTGTTCGTATTTTGTTTTATTTGACCACAAATTCGAGTTATTGCTTTTTCACAAGCTTTTTGACGATAAAAATTTGAATTTTCTATTTTTTTTTTTAACAAAATTAAAAATGTGGTTTAGAGAATTTGGTTTCATCAGCTTTTGTGCGGACAAAAGTTCAATTTTTTTTATTTAAAAAAAAAAGTTCAAAATGTTGTTTAGACAGTCTTGTAGGGTCTTGAAAGAGTAACATTTGACCTATTTTCACTTTTTCCAATATTACGATTTATTAGACTTCAAATGTTCCTTTTTGCGTGGTTTGTGAACTTTCAAAATGCTATAACATTGGTCTCAAAAATTTTGAAAATGCTTGAACTTTTCCAATTATGGATGAGAATATAAAAATAATTAAGTTCCCCCTCGATTAATATCAGACAGTGAATCAATGAACACAAAATCACTGTGGATGAATCAATGAAGTTTCAGAGATGAGCCTTAATTCGATTTTTGTATGAAGGGACTTACTTGTAATTTCTAAAATCTTCCTCGTCAATGATGCCGTTATAGTCCTTGATTTCTCTCGACAAATTTTTGGCAATTGAACCATTATAAAATTCATGAACGCCAGATCCATCAGAAGCGGATAATTTTTCTAGAGTCGTTGCTAATACTGGTCTCCTTATCGTATCTCCTTCCTATAGAATTGATATATTTTTTTAAATTAGGAACTTCATCAAGGTTAAGCTTCTCGCTTTATTTTATAATTTATCTTTTTTTTATTGGCACCTTGTAGAGATCATTCGTTTTTGGATTAATAAGTATTTCCGCCAGAGAAGGCTCCGCTCTTATGTCTTCCTCGCAATCCCTCGCTATTTCTGCTAAATACTGGGACATTTTAAATCCCTTTTTGCATAAAGAAATGGCCGGTTGAAAAAGTTCTTTCCAACCTATTTTCCCAAACCGTCTGTGCGCTGTCCATAATCCTAGGAGTTGGCCGGGTACAGCTACAGCTAAACCACCTAACCGAGCGGAATAATATTGTTCTATTATTTCCAGCCGATTGTCAAAAGTACTGATATCGTGTTACATAGAAAACGCTACTTGATTAATCTGAGCCCGAAATAGGATTAAAATAATATGCAGCGCTTTGCAACAGAGTAAGAAATAATGTTCAAAATGATAAGAAATCCATATCATTTTGATATCCATTTGATCTGCCACAAACTCTACACCGAAATCAAGAAGGTTTTGGTCAGCCGGAAACCCATACAGCACACTTCCCGAAAAAACCTGGTCTTAATTTAGGACTTGGTCCAAGTGGCCGGCAGAAAAAACCAGGTCTGCCCTAGGTTTAGACCTATGCTTAAACCTAAAAAACTCAATTAATATAATCCAGCCAGAAATGGATTCGCTGATCGTTGTTAACATTTCTTTTTAAAATTGAGATTTTATCAAAATAGTGATGAATATTTAAATTTCTTTAATAATTCCTAAAGAGCAAAATTTTATTTATTTTCTCAAGTTCGAGAACGTAAATTAACAAACTCAGCGTGTCGGTGAGTCGTTTCTGCTACATGTTGCGTAAGCCAGCCTCTTGAAGAGCCGAAAATACCATAGAGGTATTACAGATAGAGGCGAGAAGCCAGCACAAAACGTGTTAGCTCGGGCGAGAGAGAGAGAGAGAGAGAGAGAGAGAGAGAGAGAGGGAGTCATAGGGTAACACTGTCTCTCTCTAACCGCGCATGCGTAATCGACTAGCCACAGATAGTTTCTGCGCCGATTGCTTCTGAGCAGACAAAGACAGATTAACCCTGCCATCGTCTCTCTCTTTCGCTCTCACGCTGTTTCTAGACTGACATTGCCACTTACAGTGTGGTTTTCGGTGGCTAACTGGCTAATGCTAATCTGCCTATTAGAAGAAGTTTTTAGGTAAACTGAATCTTTCAGGGTGACAAGAGAATAAAAAAAATATTCTTCGGAAAAACTTGAATGATTGTTTTAAAATTAATTATGAGAGAAAATTGAAAAAAGATTACGAAAAATTTTTTATTATTCATGATGGGGAGTTTGACCAACTAATTTTTTATTATTTCCTAAAATTTGAAATTTTTTTTAACTTTGAAGCAAAGTTTTGTAATTTTTCCATATTATAAATACTTTCAAATTCGAGTAAGTTTAAAAGATTTCAGAAATTTTGAGAAGATTCAAAAATAATTAAAACTTGTAAAGATTTTAAAAGAATTTTGTAAGGTTTCACTTAAATGAAAAAAAATCTTTTAAGTTTCTAGAAATAATTAAAATGAGTTTTTATTTGAAAAAATTATTTTAAAAGATTATTTAAAAACTTTTTAGTACATTGCAAAAAATTTCAAAAATTATCAAAGAATCTGGAAAACTTTAAAGGCATTTTTTTTTATTTTACAGAATTAACAAAATTCAGGCAAAATTTGAATACTTGTAAATATTATAATATTAGAATTGCGTAATTAGGCTTAATAAGAATGTTGTTCCTTCTTTTTTCTAAAATAATATAATACGGCAAAATTATTTTAAACCTTTTTTTAAAATTTTTACAAAATAATTAAAAAAATTTCTGCTCTTTTTCAGTTTTCTCGCAGAATTCATTCCATTCCACTTTTGGTTGAAAATTTACCTTTATTAATTGAAAATCCAACTATATGTTTAAAAATTTAACTGCTATGTTGTAAATTCGATTGTTTTTTTTTCAAAAATATTTTTAGATGAAAATTCATTTCTTCCATCGAAAATGAAACTCTTTTGCAGAAAATTCAATTTTGTATTTAAAAATGTAACTATTTCATATTTAGTATATTTTTTTTATTATCTTTTTCAGTTGAAAATTCGTCTTTTTTAATATAGAAAATTATTATTCTCGTTTGAAAATTGATTTTTTGGTCGAGAATTTAACTCTTTTGTTGAAAATCTGATTTTTTTATTGTTTAAAAACATTTTTTTATGCTACAAATTTACCTGTATCATTTTTGGTTGAAATTTTATTTATTTGAAATTTTTTTATTTGAAAATTTAATAAATTTGTACAAAATTTGTTTTTTGTTAGAAAATTATTCTTCTTCTTTAAAAATTTATCTATTTTAATTTTTTAAACTAATAAACTAACCAGTTTTCGTTGAAAATTTATCTATTTTGTTTAACAGAAAATAATTTTGTTCTTGTTTTAAAATTTCTTTTTAAAATTTTGAATTTCTGTTTTTGGTAGAAAATTATTGGTTTGAAAATTAAATTATTTGTTTGCAAATTTAAATTTTTGCTTGGAAATTTAAATATTTTGTTGAAACTTCGATTTTTTGGGGTTCATAATTATTTTTCAACTGAAAATGCAACTATTCAATTCTTCGTTGAAACATTACTTTTTTAATTGAAAATTAAAGTATATGATGAAAATTCATGTGTTTTGTTGCAATTTCGACTTTTTTAGAATAATATTATTCTTTTTGTTCGTAAATTTATTTATTTTTTTAATGAAAATTTAACAGTTTTATTTTTGGTTAAAAATGAATCTTTTCTACTTCAAAATTAATTTTTTTCGTTGAAAATTCAATTTTTATCCGAAAATTTAACTAGTCCATTTTTGATCGAATACTTATTGTTTTAGTTTAAAATTCGTTTCTAAAGATGAAAATTAAACAATTTTGTTGACATTTTTGTCCTTGAAAAATTATCTTTTTATTTTTTTGTTGATTCAGAACCAATGTATTTAGATTATTATATTATCAAGAAATTAAAAAATTATAATCCAAACATAATACATTTCTAAACATTGCTAAGATTAAAAATATTATTATAAATTTTATTACAATTTTTAATATTCTATTGATACGAAAAGTAAATAAAAAGACTTCTTCTATGAAATTGAGATAAAAACATTTAGAACTCAATTAGAGGAAATCATAAAATATCAATAAGTAAAATCTATAGATTGGAACGAATCACTTGTTTAGTGTCACTGTTAAACATTTTTTTATTTGTTATAAATTTATCTTTTTTGGTGGTGAATTATTCTTCTTTAAAAATTAATTTCTTAGTTTTCTAAATTAATTTCTTTGGTTGAAATCTCGCTTTTTTTGCGGTGCAAATTATTTTTTTTTAACTGCAAACTACAGTACAAACTAAAATTTTTAATTAAAAAATGAATTAAAAAAAATTTTTTAGCTTGAAAAATTATCCAAAAAAATTGACAACAAAATTTATAAGTGGGTCCTTTAAGAAAATTGAATTTTAGTTTTCTTCAAAGAAAAACTGCTGCTATATTGTTAATTATAAATATTTTGTCTCAATTCCTCTAAAAACAACAAATTTTGTTGCAATCTGGCACTGCTTATTTAGGTATTTCCAAATAAAGTAAAAATGTTATTTTTTATGCTCTATTCGATATTTGTTCTTTATTTTGTATTAATTTTTATTCACAGCTTCTCTAAAAAATGTATTATTTCAATAAATTTATATTATCACTATTCATATTATGCATTTATATTGAAAAATAAGTGTTTTCATTGTCTTTTTTTATCTTTTAAAAAAGGGCGCGGCCTCAGAAAAATAAGTTTGTTAATAAACGCTACTGTATCTTGTGTCCTTTTTCAATAAATTTTAAAAAAATTATTATATTACTTTTTAGAATTGGAACAACAACTATACGCCCTTTAAATGAATAAATTTTTTGGGTGGATAAATTTTGGTCAATTTTTTTTCTCAATTTGTGTCGTTTTTCCAAAAATTTACTTTTTTATTTTTAATTATATTTTTTACGAATAAAAAATAAATACGCACCCTATCATAAACTGATTGCAACATAATCTGATTAGTCTCAAAAAGCTTATCCGGGACCAGTTTAATTTTCCCGCCACTAATGCTACTTGAGTCGCACCGGCGCATTGCGAATATTAGTTCCGCATTTGGTCGGTGTGCAGCGCCAGTGCTACCCTTTCTCGCAACTGAGATTAATCGCCAGATATATAAAAATGCTTCAACTTGAAACGGCGAAATAATTTGCGAGGCAACCGTTGCTTGCCAATCCTGGATCTTTTTTGAAGTCCGAGATGTTAATTTGGGTTTCTGGACCTGAGAAAATAAATAAATTTTTGCCCTCCACGAATTATTGAAGAAATTTGAATATTCATCAGTATTATTGGAAAATCTGAATTTAAAAAAGAAATGTTAGAAAGGGTCAGCGAAGCCTCTAGGACTTAATTAAAATTTAAATAATAAATCCATTTCTGTCTAGATCATATTAATCAGAGCTATTTCCAAAAAAATATTGAATTATCCTTAAAAGCAAAAAAATCGCGGCGGACACGAAATTGCGTTTTAACCTAGGTTTAATCATAGGTCTAAAAATATTAGACATAACTATAACTATATAAAATAAAAATAACAGTTTTATGAAAGAAGATGTGTAAAAATTAATTTTGGATCTGCAAAAGTTGATCATTTTGATCTAAAGTTAATAATATGAATTATGCTCAACAGTTTGGTGTCCCGGGGTTTACGACCATCACCCTATATTATAAATAATGCAAATATTGACAAAGACGTTTGAATACCTTTTTGAGCTAAACTCTCATTTCCTTTAAACATATCATATTCGGCGTGGCGTGATGCCATTTCCCTTGCGTTTAAAAAATATGCAGTCTTTGTAGTGGCATTCCAAATTGTCATCATAAGCCCACCACCGAGGCTTAAACTTTAATAAAAATTCCATAATTTAGTATCCTAAATGATAAGGTAATCTTCTAAGTACACATATGTATCTTTAAGTCAGATAATCATAAAAGTAATTAAGTAAAGTTACCTATGGAAAGATACAACATTAGCGCACAAAAGTGTTGCTACTGCAGCATCAACTGCTGACCCATTTTTTGATAACATGTCTACGCCAATTTTCGAACATTCTCGATTCAGCGTTGCTACTGCAGCCTACAAAAAGAAGTAGAATTATAAAATCAAAAATATATGAAGAGTTCTATGCCCAAGTTACTTTTCTTCCTATCCAACGGAACCTCTGATAGGCCAAGGGACTCCAACTATTCCGTTGGACCCAACTAGAGATGGGTCTCCCGAAGTAATGCGAAAGCGGTCCCGGGATCATTGGTTGGCAGAAGAGGGGGTTAAGGTTTAGTCGGTAGGTGCCGAAATGGTAAGTCCGACTCTCACCTTCGTTCCTTGTGGAATACGCGCCCATGT